>JAKUCV010003226.1:0-21530 GCA_028386065.3 Turnera subulata | reverse complement strand
ATATACGAGATTGACATATTCCATGTCTCGGTTTAATCTTGATAATGGGACGAAGGGACGATGACATACTTACGAGGCATAGAGAATCAGTAATTGATCTTGTCGTTCGGGTAGCAATGATGTGTTGCTAGACGCCGCTCTTTGCTTATAATTGTAAAATGGGATTTTACATTTATTGTCGGATGTTACAAGTGCCTACTGGGTCACACACATAGAACCGATGATTCGGGCAAGTGGTTGAACCATGGTTGGACCGGGTGTGGTTGGACCATGGTTGGACCAGGGCTGGTTTTGGCATCAATAATTATCAGAATTATTGATGTGACATGCTTAGGCGGAGGTGTTAGGTCTGATGGGATTAGTGGGAGACAATGGTGGTAATGATCATCACCATTGGTCCACCATGTTGGCCACTAGACTAAACTAATGTGCACTATGAGTGTGTGTAGGGAATTAGGCTTGAGATCAGATCACATTCATCTTCCTCCTCCCCTTCTCACGTTTTGAGAGAAAAAAGAAAACACCTCCCCTTCTGTTCTTCTTCTTTGAGAAAGAAGGAAGAACCAAAAACACCCAAAAACACCAAGCTCCCGATTTCTGCTGCTAGCACCCAGTCCGGGAGTGCTCGAGACTTGATTCGTGTGACGGTTTCAAGTCGATCACGGTTCGTGTGGATACCGTAGAGGGGCGAGGCTTTTGTCTGGCTCTAACTGATTCGTTCCAGCCTTTGTCTTGGTCTAGATGATTCGGTTCCAGCAGTTGGGTGAAAGATCTCAACCGAACAAGGTACGAAATTTTGTTATACGGTTTATGATGCTTCACATGTGGTTCCTGGTTGAGTTTCCGTGCTTCCGCTGCATGTTTTGCTTTGTATATGAATGTCATATAGCTTACGGAAACTTACACTTACCCAATCTCGTGTAAGTTGGAATTCGAAGCGACCAACAATATGGCTGAATACGAAGCATGCATCATTGGCCTAGAGATAGCACTCAACCTAGGGATTAAGCAAATAAGGGTATTCGATGATTCAACTCTGTGATATTCCAAGCCAAAGGAGAATGGAAGATTAAGGAGGAAAAGCTAGCACCTTATCATGATTACTTGCAGATCTTAGCTTCCAAGTTTGAGGTGATTGACTTCCAGTATGTACCAAGGAGAGACAACCAATTCGCTAAGGCATTGGCTACACTCTTCTCATTGGTGGGGATGCCAAACAATGCCATTATCTTGCCTTTGACAGTCCAGAGGAGAGACAGACCATTCTTCAGCTGAAATGAGGAGACAAGTAAGTCGTGGTTCCAAAACTACCTGAATCAATTGAACCCCAACGAGCCCCCCACTATGGCTCTCACCACAGCAAAGGTAGATCAACCACTACATGGCCAGGCTAGGAACGACGATGACTTAGACCGTTGGTATAAAGACATATTGGGGTACCATAGGGAAGGAATATTTCCTGAGGAAGCGACGGCTAAAGAGAAGAAGACTCTAAGGAGATTGGTTGGGGGATATGTCATATGTGCTGGGAATCTTTACAAAAGACATGCTACAGCAGTCCACTTGTTATGCGTAACTGCAAGAGAGGCAGGGCAAATCATGAAGGAAATCCATGAGGGATACGGAGGTCCACACATGGGAGGAGACATGTTGGCTCGAAAGATATTATGGCTAGGTATTTTTGGTCAACAATGGAGGCTAACTGTGCAAAATTTTTAAAGTGTTGCCATACATGTCAAGTCCATGGAAAGCTACAGCAAAAACCGCTATTACCATTGACACCCATGTCTTCACCTTGGCCCTTCTCCACATGGGGCATTGATGTCATCGGGAAGATAACCCCAAAAGCCACAAATGGACACGAGTACATATTGGTGGCCATTGACTACTTTTCTAAATGGGTGGAGGCTGAGTTATATGACGTGCTCACTTCTAAAAAGGTGGTCGGATTTATCCGCAACAACAATATTTGTCGTTATGGCGTCCCACATGAGTTGACATCGGATAATGGTTCACACTTCAAAGCTGATGTCGAGAGGTTATGCCAGAAGTTCGAAATCAAGCGTCATAAGTCTTCACCTTATCGACCTCAAGCCAATGTTGCAGTCGAAGCTGCCAACAAATATATGAATGTTATCTTGGGGAGGATGATATCCACGCACAGAGAATGGGCGGAAAAATTTCTATTGGCTTTATGGGGTTACCGGACCTCCATCAGATCTTCCACAGGCGCGACTCCATATTCTTTAGTATATGGCATGGAGGCGGTACTACCCGTAGAACTTGAAGTACAGTCGTTAAGAGTGGCCCGGGAAAGTAAGCTTCCTGAAACGAAATGGGTGCAAGAAAGACTGGATCAACTGGCATTGTTAGATGAAAAGAGACTGACAGCCTTGTATCATGTACAAAGATAATAAAGGAGGATAGCCCGTGCTTTCAACAAAAGGATTAAGGAAAGAGGAATGAGAGAAGGGGATCTGGTGCTAAAAGAGGTAAGACAACCAGTGCATGAACCTAGGGGCAAGCTCAAAGCAAAGTGGAGTGGACCTTATGTCATCAAGGAGATTCTAGCGAAGGGAGCAACAAGAATCCGAGATCTGGATGGAAACGAGTTTCAAGAGTCGGTCAATTTGGATCAATTAAAAAAGTATCATATGTAATTTGAACCGATGCAAAAAGAACAACGTAGACCTGATTCCATGCGCTCGAAAAAAAGAAAAGAAAGCAATAAGCCATGGATACGTAGGAAGCCCAACTTGGGTTCGGTCACTTTATTAATAAAAGATCAAAGGTTGACAAGAAAGGAAATGGGAGTTCATTCACTCGTTTATTTTGCATGCATTATACATGTCATAAATACTTATCTAGGTAAAACATCTAAAGTATGCTTAGGCATCCTCTTCATGATCACTGGGGGACTCAGGTTCTTGGCGAATGTTCGATCCCAGGAGTCTTTCTCTATAACCAGAGAGGATTCATTCGGTCTCACTCACACCCTTCTTCAACCATCTTTGATAATTCATGGAAGAATAGGGATTGGCAATGTTACAAACTTTCATCTTCATGGGAAGACTCCAATACCCTTGCAAGAGCTTTGTAGTGCGACCATCCATTAACCTATCAAAAGGCGGACAAGGAAGAGGAGGAATCATCTGATCATGCCCAAACTGTAGTGCTATTCTGGAGGGATGATAAAAGGTGGTTCGAAGAACCCCTAAAAGCACCACAACTTTCTGACCAACTGTATGGATGATCACCTCTTGCATTTTGAACCAAAGACAATGCCACATAACTTGATATTCCTCTATGTACTTTATGAAGACCACCCATTTCTTGATAGAAGAGGGAGCAGGGGGAAGGACCCATTCCTGATATCCCATTGAAGTATACAAGTCGATTCTTAGAGGATGGATCAGTTTAAGGTGATCACACAACCACATCAGCAAACAAATCATAAGTTATGGAGGCGAAAAGGATGAGGACCGAAGATGCATGAGAGCTAGAGGCGATACCTGGAGGAGTAGAGGGGAACCAGTCAAGGTTTCATCCGGATAGGCTGGCAGGTTGTCCAAATAGACAAGAGTTTCACCCAAAACAATAGGCACTATACTATGACCATCAAATAATTTGGCCAGTAACGCACCTACACTTAGAGGGCATACATCGAAGCGACCAGTCAGCAAGAATTCACACACCATCATCAGAGCTAAGACGCGATCATGACCCTTTTTCCATGATGCATCACATTTGAAGTACCCGCGTGACACAACATCGGCAGAGTATTGATCAATCAAAGGCGACAAGTTCAATTGCGCATCCTTACCTAACAGATATTCCATCTGTTCCCCAGTAATGGATAGGAATGCGCAAACCTCATATTTGGTCACTGTAGCAGGGGAAACCATGACAATATCATATCCTATCTAGGTCTCGAGGAGTGCATAGAATTCGTCCACTACTGGACAGAGTTCTACCATGGAAGGGCTGAAGCGGAACACACGGCGATCATGATCCCAGAACATAGCTGCAGCAAGATTAGGTTCTCATTAGCCTTTACTTCATCCAGGTTAAATAAGGCAAAAAGCCCTGGCAGCTTGAAATCAAGGAGACGCGCTTGAGGGACACTTCCCATCCAATGAAGCACCATAGCATGGAAATATTCACTCATGACTACCTCAGATGTGTTTCCAACAGGTTATGAAGGTCTCTGGATACCCAAGGCTTTATTTATACTTCTCTAGGGTCGGTGGAATTCATGAAAACCCAAAAGCCCAGGCCTGAAGACCGAAAAGGAAAGAGACAAAGGCCATGACCGCCAAGGCCGGCGGTCATGTCGTGAACACCGCCACTACCAGCAGTCATCTACGCAAGACCGCCAGGTTTGGCGGTCATTAATCCGCATGACTGCCCGGTCGACAGTGTGCGCCCCGCCCGGAGAATTCCGAAAAATCTCAAAAATTTTGGAGAGAGAGGAAATAGAGAAGAAGAGACAGAAAAAGAAAGGGGGTGTACCCGCTTATTTGGGAGCAAATTTTTCACCTGAACATAGGGCACCTATCGACACTTTACTTGAATTTGCAATAATAAGTTTTTTATGTACCACACATGCATAATTTGCCAAATATTTGTGCATAAAAGCACGTTGCCTCCACTTTTTTTAATTACCAAGGGCACGAGAAAACCATTCCTTGTTTACTGTCGGGTTGAAACACCCGGGGACAACTAGTAAAACCAGGACACATTAAACCCTATCTTTAAAACCATGACGGGATACTAGGGGCATTTCCCCGCTTTTTAGTTCGTATGTCTCAAGGGACACGGCACATTTGCTTAGGCGATCTAGGGGCATTGAATCTAGACACATCCAACCTAGAACTTAGGGAGACCCAATTGAGGGTCAAAGCCTGGACTTTGAAAACCTGAGAGAGAAAGGTGAGTTTACCAAGTCAAACCATAGACCCAGACTTTGCAACCCGATGAGATGAGAGAGTCCAGTTAGAAGAGAGATGAAGGAGTCCAAACATGAAATTAGTCAACCTAACAGACCCAGACATGAGAGAGACCAGAGAGGAGTGAACCCAATCAGAGAAGAAGATGAAGGAGTCCAGTCAAAGCCAAAGGACCGGCCTTTGCAACCCAAGAAATAAGAGGTAAGGTATCCGGACCCAGGTGTCCAGACATGAATAGAACCAGACATAAAGAGAGGAACCCAAATATGAAAAATTCAGACCCGGGTGTCTAAACATGAGAACCAGTAAGCTAGGCGTCCAACGACTCGATAGATGATTCCCGAGAATATGGGATGAGATGATTTCCAAAAATCGAGGGCCAATCCCTCAAACCTCAGGATGAGATGATTCCTCAGAAATCTGGGATGAATTGATTCCAAGAAACCGAGGGCCAGTCCCTCAAACCTTCGGGATGAGATGATTCCCGGAGCGGAGCATGGAATTCTCCAAACCATGGCACACACCACGAGCATCAATCATTCAAATTTGGCCGTTCTTGTCTTACGTTGTTTCGTCCTTAATTCATAAGGACTCATCAATGAAGGGCATCTGTGAACACGCAAATTTGACCCACAGAAATTTTACTAAATAAGACTTTGTACATGTATAGACTTAGGATCAATGAGATGATTTGGTCCAAGGTTTGTGCGTCGAGCTCGGTCCCGTCTCATGAGACAACCAGGCATAAGCCCAAATAAACCAGGCACGAAGCCCAAATAAACCAGGCACGAAGCCCAAACATATCCAGAGAGAGAGAGAGACAGAGAGAAAGAGGGAGGTAGAAAGGGGGAGATAGAAAGAGGGAGGTAGAACCGGCCATCACAGGCCCACATGCTAACCCGCGTGCCATCCGGAGGGGTATCACTTCCCGCTCGAACCAACCGGTCAACAGCCCCACAGTAGACTTATTATTGTATGTTATTCAATTATGCTTAAGGGATTGTACCATACGTTATGATTCAACAGTGTTGTGTGGAATTTAATATCATTCTCATGTCCGGGCCTCCAGCCCACAGTCCACCACACAAACACAAATCCATAAATCATGTTATTTAGCATAACAAACAGACATGCTCAACTGGCATAACATATTACACCGGCACACAATTCACTTAATCAGGCATACCACATCAAGGATATCATCAATATATACACTGTGCAACTAACAACATCAGCACATCAAGCAAGCACGCATACAGCATTCAAGACCAACAATTAATACCACTTTATATACCAAAACAATTAACCGAGCATTGTAGGCAGTAATGCATACAAAGGTTTATAAGTCCTCACCTGGACTAGAAGGATCACTTTGAAAGCCAACATGTGTTCAGCTACTCTCCAGGGATAACCAAAGCCTAAACACAAGGTCACATGTATCACTTAGACTTTCATCCCAAGACAAAGAGAGATGTAGTTGGTTATGTAAATTTACCGACCACACTCCTAAACCCGACACGGGATATTAGACGAACTAAGAACTAGACCCAAAATCTTAGTAAAGCCAAAGATCTACTTAAGAACCAATTTAACCAAGTTCAAGAAAATGTCGAGAGTATAAGCCACGGCCTCAAAGTCAGGAACAAAAATATGATGTTAACTAATTGTCTTATGCGACAATAATTTTTTTAATAAAAATTTTCAGAAATAAAGTTATGAAAATCCCATGAAGAAATATCATGGTTCCATGGCGCATTACTTTAAAACAAGTCCATTGAACAGAACCAATCCTTTTGGTCATAGGCCTTGCATCACCGATGGATTGAAAACACTTAAATGTTGTGTATATGGTCAAATGTAAGGGTATATAAGCATGTGTCTACCAAAAGCCAACACACAATTAGAAAAACAAATTAACTATGATTTAATGAAAACAGTTTATTGAAATAGAAGGACTCATGTGGAGCGCACAAACCTGCACCTGACACAAGTCCACATGCATATAAAAGTGTAGCATCTGTAGGTTTAAATTTCTAAGCATTGGCCTTGAGTGGACAAATTCCACATTTTTTGTTCAACATAGACGAGTAAGAGAAAATAGACATATATTATATTAATTAAGTGACTGACTCATGAGAGCAGCAAATAACCAATTAACAAGCTTGATTCATATGGAGATTACGAATGTAGGAAAAAGCTTAACACAGAACCTGAATCCTCCATTGAAACTATCGACCAGCAACAATCCATCATTCGCATCCACCAAACCCAACCTCCGTCCAACACAACCCCAACACCGAGCCACCAACAACCATCGAAGCCAATTACACACCGAACAAAAAGAAACCAGAGAGGGGAGAGAGAACCAAACGACGAGATCAACACACCGGCCTTGCACCAACTCCCGGCCAACTCCATCGTTTTGGATGCAGTGACAACCTCCTCGGCGCTACACTTACTGCGGCTCGAAGAGAGGCTAAGGAAAGAGAAGAAAAAGAAATGGCGGTGGTGCTTGGTTTGGATGAGAGGCAAAGAAGGCAAGGGAGGGAGCAGCCACCGTTCGGGGAGAGAGAAGTAGAAAAAAGAATCCAGAGAGAAAGAGAAAAGGAGTAGTTTATATACCCTAGGTTTAGGGTAATTTTTCAACCGGCACTAGAACGGCGTCGTTGGCCTTAAAAACGTCGTCGTTCGATCCCTTTAACTCCCCAGGTCAACACAGCCTCACTCCCCTGGTCAAAACGCGTCCAAACTTGAGTTTCATGTACTAGGCTTCCCAAAACTGTGTAGTATTAGTCAATACTACTCCAAACCTTGTGTTTTAAACACAAACACAAATAATACTCAATTTTCTACTTTAATCCTGAATAAAAGATTAATTTCCACACTAAAAATAATACTACCAAAGAAATAAAATATTTCCCTTGATCATAAATACCCAAAAATTCTGCAAGAGTAAAATTTGTAAATTAACTTCTAATTTTCTTTTTTTTGAAAACTCCATAAAAATTAAATACCAAAAATTCGGGGCGTTACATTTCAGACGCCAAAGGCATTCCTTCTGCTTCCTCTTCAAAATAGCCTTGGCCTTCATTTTAGAAACTTCCCCTCGCTCTATTTCAGTGAGGCTCCTCGATTTAGTGATTTCATTAAAATCATCCAATTTTAGCTGTAATTCCAATGCTACGCGATCTAGATTGTCAAAGGTCCTCAAGTTTCACAAACGGAGAGAATGCCTCGCACATCCCAGCCTCTTTAGAAGATTGAACTTTCTCTGAAATTTGCAGCAAGCATCCTCCCAAAAAATCTTCAAGGTGACCTCAAAGGAAGGGTGTTTGGCCCAACAGTTAAGGAACTTAAAACGCTTGACCCCCCAATTACACTCATCTTTAGCCAAAAATAAGGGGCAATGATCGGAATCACCTTTACTGCTTGCAGTAAGACTAATTGATGGAAATAAAACGAAGCAATCCGGGTCCATGAAAGCTCCGTTTATTCTACTGGCAGCCGCCAAAGGTAAAATTACAACCCTGCAGTTCAACCACACACAGTGGGGATAGCTACTTGGAAGGCTATTCTTTTTCATTTTCTACAACCATGTCCTATACCTTTAAACACTCCCCCATTTAAGTTTTACTCCTTTTTTTTGTGCTAATCGAATTTTATTTCAAAAAAAGAATTACAAGAAAGAAAGAGACAGATCAACAAGAACGTGTTCTGTCAGATACAGATACAGAGGAGAAGAAGATGGGCCTCAATAGAGCTATAAAAGGCTATACATATCATCTAAACTGGAGAAATTAAACAAATCTGATAGGTTTGCCCTTCTAGTTTTTTATGCATGAGGCATTGGAAATGACCATAATTACAGAGTAGGGGAAAGAAGGATGGAGACTTTGGATCCATCATGTGGCTCGAACGAGGCTGAGGTCAAAAAGCTTTTCCAAATTTGGTTCCTTAGATTTGAAAATCAAGTCATTACGAGCCAGCCATAATGACAAAATGACAGCAGCGCCAATGATTAGCCAACAAGATTGATTGTATCTGCAGGAAGGTAAGGATGACCAGTAAGGGTACCGAGTAGTGCAAGAGTTGGGTACAATCCAAGAGACACCCCACCATCTGCAAATCTTTTGCCAAAGTGTGAACGCCCAAATTTGACCCACGGAAATTTTACTAAATGAGACTTTGTACATGTATAGACTTAGGATCAATGAGATGATTTGGTCCAAGGTTCAAGCATGATATGAATTTTAATTTAGTAGAATTAATGTATTTTGATGAAATAATCCTTTATGCACTTAAATCCTAGGATTAATGAGATGATTTGACCTTAGGATAAAACATATAATAAGGTTTATTTGCATTAAGATATGTTTGGGCTTTTTATTTGTTTTTACCCAAACATAATGAGATGATTTATTCTTGGGTTAGGAATGGATTTAAGGGTCCAAATTAATTATTCTCCAGAGTTTGTCCAGCCCATTGACACATTTCTTGCAGATCAATTTTAGCTCTGATTTCCGTGGAAAATCAGAGTTAATTATCAATTAGGTAGATTTTGTGTTTTTGGTATGATTTTGGGTGTTAATGTGTAATGTTTTGATTATGGAATGATTTGGGGGAGTGATGATCAAGTAATTGAGTGATTCTGGTAGATTAGGGGTTGATTACGCGATAGGATCGAATCAGGCCTGAATTAGGGGGATTGGGGGCTCGGAAAGGAAAGAACGGGTGAAACGCGGGGTGACCGGCAGCCATCTCGCGAAGACCGCCGGCTGCCGGCGGGCATCCATACAAGACCGCCGGTAGTGGCGATCATGCAGTGGATGACCGCCGACAATGGCGGTCATCACCCTCCAAAATCCCCGATTTTCCCCGATTTTGTTTCTTTTTTCGATCCTATGCGGTTTTGGACCAGATTTTCGAGCATAATCTTCACCATTAAGTAGGTCCACGCCCCTAGGCTTCCCAGAGCACTATAAATAGGACCCCTCACACACATTTCAAAGGACACACAATTCTTCTCACATACACACCCATAAGCTCCTTTTGCTTGGAGAAACTCTACATCTCCAAGCTTAGAAATATTTTTTAAGGCAGAGACTCTAGAGGATTTTTGTGGGGAGCATTAAGCAGTAGTCTAGCAAGGAGGAATCAAGAAGAGGATCAACCATAGAGCTAAGGAGTGGCAAGAAGGTGGGTGTAAAACTCGACCAATTGCAAGGAGCTAGAGGAGGACTACATAAGGTAATCCTAAATCCTATTTGATTGATTCTTGGTGATTGATTGCTAATGCTTTTGATGATGTAAGTGGCTGGTGAGTGCCATGTTTAGAACTACGTGGCTTTGACCCCGATCACTCGGGTACGTAGGTAGTCTAGGTTTTACAACGGGATGCAAGCCAAGTCTTTTCCTCCCCCCTCCTTTCTTTGTTTTCCACACTTGCACACTTGCACAAAGCCCACTTTTCTCTTTGATTGCATAAGGTTTCGACCCAACACGGATGGGTGCCTAACACCTTCCCATCCGTGACGAACCCCCGATCCCATATCTTTGGTTCGCCATGACCGGTTGCCTAAGGAGTCATATGAAGGTTTTTCCCAAGTTTTGCCCTTAATAAAACTTGGGTGGCGACCCCAACGATATGGGATTGACCCGAGGAAGAAGGTGAAAGGAATAGGTGAGAAGGCCCAAGTGATTTTGGGTCGGGTTCTCACAGTTGGCGACTCCACTGGGGAAGTAGTGGGTTTAAAAGAACTTGTGCAATCATAGAGCCCTGTGTGCCTTTTTATTTGTCATCATAAGTGCCCTGCATTCATGATGATTTATGTGAAGCCTTTACCATAAGAGGGCGAGGGAAGTCAAGTCCACCACATACTTTCTTTAAGTGATGGTGGCTTGTATGAATCCGTTTCTCGATGCTTAGCAATAATGGGGATTAACTAGCCTCGGACCTGCGATATCCATTATCACATGTGAGTAGGTCAACCTATTCCCCAGCGGCAGTCTTTTGGCCCCCAACCAGCTGCATACCATGAGCATCCCATGCATTGTGAATCAATAAGTGGTACGTTCATTTGGGTGTATATTGTTGTGAATTCAAGTAATTCCAAATAGAGTGCCTCCATCCTACCCTTTACTCCAAAAAAGAGAAGGAGTGATCCCTTGGGTACCCAGAGTTCTCACCCCTACCCCTCAATGTCAGAGCAAGATGAGTGAAGATGGCACTGCGAAGACAAATATGACCTTGGAATCCCTGCTGCAAGACCCGGCTGTGAGGGATGCACTGATGATTCTCAAACAAGGAATTGCGTCCCCTGGGAGTAATGGGGGACAAGCCTCGATGATGATGATGAAGCGACATGGGGCATTGGTTCGATGACACAAGGACTCAATGGAGGGGAGGAGAGACTTAAAAGGGTAGAAAAACTATTAAAGACCATGAAGAGGAAGGAAGATGATTGGAACCTGGATCGCTTGTCCTTGTTCCCTGGAGCCCGGTTACTTGATAAGTTCAAGATGCCCGACATTGAGAAGTTCATTGGAACAGGATGCCCCACAACCCACTTAAAGATTTATGTGAGGATGCTGCAGCCTATGGGGATAGGATCAGAGTTAATGGTTCAATTATTCCAAAGAACTTTGTCAGGAGCAGCCTTGAAGTGGTTCATGACTTTAGATGAGAGCAAGGTGAGCAAATGGGAAGATATTTGCAACGAATTCCTGAATCAATATGGCTACAACACGGAAGTAGATATCACAAAAAGGGACACAGAAACAACTAAGCAATGCGCTCAGGAAAGTTTTTCAGTTTTCATTTCAAAATGGCAGAACAAGGCCTCCCAAATGGTGAGCAGACTTGCCGAGGAGGGTCAGATACAAATGGTTATTAAGAACCTGCGGTCGGCTTATTATGATCGCATGGTGGGAAATTACTATGCCACCTTCAAAACCCTTATCGGGGCAAGGGCACAACTAGAAGACGCCATCAACTAGGGAAAAATCAAGGCTCTAACAGATAACTCAACATTTAGAAGGAATCCGAGTGTGGCCCTGGGAAAGAAGGCAGCCAGAGTAAATCACATGGCCGCTCAGGTTGAACCTAAACTGAGAGAGTTCGTCCCTTTGCCCATCCATTTAGGGGAGATGTTCAAGAAGTGTGTGGAAAGAGGGCTGCTACGACCCCTAAAACCTAAGCCTGGCATACCTTTTGGAGGAGATCCAAGTAGATACTGCGAGTTCCACCGAATGATAGGCCACACCACTGATGACTGCATTCGACTTCGCCACAAGATTCGAGACTTGGTGGAACAAAGAAGAATCGTACTGTCTAACCAGAATGAAGGAGTCAATCTTACAGAAGAATTAGACGGACAAGACTGTTTCATGCTCAGAAGTGACCAGGGAAAAGAGAAAGGGAGATTTGCGAGAATTGTCACCCAAGACACCACACAGGCAGGCAGGAACTATGAGTGGCACAAAACAAGCATTATTTTGAAAACAAAGGAAGAAGAAACCAACATGGACCCCTTCACAATGTCAGAATCCCAGAATGAATCAGAAATAGATAGTGAGTCAGAAGATGTAACTGGGGGATTAGGCAATGATCACCTTGATTTTAGCTTTTCCCATTACAAAACTTTGGAGAATGATGATGTATACATGTCCCAAAGTAATGAAACGAGGCACTCTTTTGCTTACTTGGATGTTTTCGGTGATAATATTTGTCGCATGCATAATATGTGTGAATGTAATGAGAAGAATGAACTCCCAGATTCTGTCAAAATCAACCTGGGTATTGAGAATGATCCAAAAATCACAAGAATTGGTACGGCTCTTGACGTTGCAATCCAAGATGACTTAGCGGCTTTAATCAAGGAGTATGTGGACGTGTTTGCATGGTCTTACGAAGATATGCCAGGTATTGACCCGGCCATTGCACAGCATCGGATTCCCCTTTTTTTCAAATGCCAAACCCGTGAAGCAAAAAGTTCGCCGTCTCCAACCTCAGTGGGCCTTGAAGGTAAAGGAAGAAGCGGAGAAGCAGATTCGGGCCGGGTTCCTAGAAGTGATTGAATATCCTGAATGGTTAGCCAATATAGTGCTAGTTACGAAGAAGGATGGGAAAGGGAGAATGTGTGTAGATTACAGAGATTTGAATAAAGCTTGTCCCGAAGATGAGTTCCCACTACCGCACATTGACATATTAGGGGAAGCAACAACCAGACACGCATTGCTATCCTTCATGGATGGATTCTCGGGGTAAACCAAGTGAATATGGCGCCAGAGGATAAGTATAAAACACGTTCCGGACAGAGTGGGGCACGTTCTACTATAAATTCATGCCTTTCGAATTAATCAACGCTGGAGCAACATACTAAAGGATGGCTACCACACTCCTACATGACATGATGCATAAATAAGTCGAGATCTGTGTGGATGACATGATCGTGAAGTCGTAAACTCGAGAATCCCATGTGTCCAACCTAAGGAAAATCTTCGAGAGATGCCGGGAGTTCGGCATGGGAATAAACCCTCAGAAGTGCGTCTTTGGTGTTCAAGCGGGGAAGCCATTGGGCTTCATGATGAGCGAGCGGGGCATAGAAGTGGACCCTTCTAAGATTAAAGCTATTCAAGAAATGCCAACTCCGAAGGGCGAGAAAGAAGTCCGAAGCTTCCTTGGGCGGATACAGTATGTCAGCCGTTTCATTGCTCCGCTTTCCAGCATCTGCGCACCCATTCACCGCTTACTCAAAAAGGGGGTTCCAGTTAAATGGGATGACAAGTGTCAAGAGGCTTTCGAGCAAATCAAGAAGTATCTATCCAACCCTCCAGTCCTCCAACCTCTCAGGCCCGGGAAACCTTTGCTATTATACTTGACAGTCACGGAAGAAGCCATGGGTGCAATGCTAGCTCAATATCTACCGGACTCTCGCACTGAGACTGCCATTTACTATTTGAGCAAGAAATTCAATGGATATGAATTGAATTACAACATGGTAGAGAAGACTTGCGTGGCGCTAACATGGGCTTGTCAAAAGCTCCGGCATTATTTCATCTCTTTTGAAGTCCTGCTCATCTCTCGGATGGATCCCATCAAGTACTTAATGGAGAAGCCCATACCAAGCAGCTGCACAAGCAGATCGGTGGCAATTTTGTCACAATTTGATTTCTGATTTGTTTCACAGAAGGCTATCAAGGGAGGTGCCAAAGCTGACTTCCTGGCTTCTCAACCGATGGGGAGTGATGGGAGATTTGAACAGTAGTTCCCGAACGAAGAGATAACGAACTTGGAGGCACCAACCTGGGAGATGCATTTTGACGGGCAGCTAACACAAACGGCTTTGGGACAGGAGTGATTCTTATGACTCCTGATGGGGTGACTTACCCAATCTCGTGTATGTTGGAATTCGAAGCGACCAACAATGTGGCTGAATACGAAGCATGCATCATTGGCCTAGAGATAGCACTCAACCTAGGGATTAAGCAGATAAGGGTATTCGATGATTCAACTCTGTGATATTCCAAGCCAAAGGAGAATGGAGGATCAAGGAGGAAGAGCTAGCACCTTATCATGATTACTTGCAGATCTTAGCTTCCAAGTTTGAGGTGATTGACTTCCAGTATGTACCAAGGAGAGACAACCAATTCGCTAACGTATTGGCTACACTCTTCTCAATGGTGGGGATGCCAAACAATGCCATTATCTTGCCTTTGACAGTCCAGAGGAGAGATTGACCATTCTTCAGCTGAAATGAGGAGACAAGTAAGTCGTGGTTCCAAAACTACCTGAATCAATTGAACCCCAAAGAGCCCCCCCTTATGGCTCTCACCACATCAAAGGTAGATCAACCACTACATGGCCAGGCTAGGAACGACGATGACTTAGACCATTGGTATAAAGACATATTGGGGTACCATAGGGAAGGGATATTTCCTGAGGAAGCGACGGCTAAAGAGAAGAAGACTCTAAGGAGATTGGTTGGGGGATATGTCATATGCGCTGGGAATCTTTACAAAAGACATGCTACAACAGTCCACTTGTTATAACTGCAAGAGAGGCAGGGCAAATCATGAAGGAAATCCATGAGGGAGACGGAGGTCCACACATGGGAGGAGACATGTTGGCTCGAAAGATATTATGGCTAGGATATTTTTGGTCAACAATGGAGGCTATCTGTGCAAAATTTTTAAAGTGTTGCCATACATGTCAAGTCCATGGAAAGCTACAGCAAAAACCGCTATTACCATTACACCCATGTCTTCACCTTGGCCCTTCTCCACATGGGGCATTGATGTCATCGGGAAGATAACCCCAAAAGCCACAAATGGACACGAGTACATATTGGGGGCCATTGACTACTTTTCTAAATGGGTGGAGGCTGAGTTATATGACGTGCTCACTTCTAAAAAGGTGGCCGGATTTATCCGCAACAACAATATTTGTCGTTATGGCATCCCACATGAGTTGAAATCGGATAATGGTTCACACTTCAAAGCTGATGTCGAGAGGTTATGCCAGAAGTTCGAAATCAAGCGTCATAAGTCTTCACCTTATCGACCTCAAGCCAATGTTGCAGTCGAAGCTGCCAACAAAAATATGAATGTTATCTTGGGGAGGATGATATCCACGCACAGAGAATGGGTGGAAAAATTTCTATTGGCTTTATGGGGTTACCGGACCTCCATCAGATCTTCCACAGGCGCGACTCCATATTCCTTAGTATATGGCATGGAGGCGGTACTACCCGTAGAACTTGAAGTACAGTCGTTAAGAGTGGCCCGGGAAAGTAAGCTTCCTGAAACGAAATGGGTGCAAGAAAGACTTGATCAACTGGCATTGTTAGATGAAAAGAGACTGACTGCCTTGTATCATGTACAAAGATAATAAAGGAGGATAGCCCGTGCTTTCAACAAAAGGATCAAGGAAAGAGGACTGAGAGAAGGGGTTCTGGTGCTAAAAGAGGTAAGACAACCAGTGCATGAACCTAGGGGCAAGTTCAAAGCAAAGTGGAGTGGACCTTATGTCATCAAGGAGATTCTAGCGAAGGGAGCAACAAGAATCCGAGATCTGGATGGAAACGAGTTTCAAGAGTCGGTCAATTTGGATCAATTAAAAAAATATCATATGTAATTTGAACCGATGCAAAAAGAACAAAGTAGACCTGATTCCATGCGCTAGAAAAAAAGAAGAGAAAGCAATAAGCCATGGATACGTAGGAAGCCCAACTTGGGTTCGGTCACTTTATTAATAAAAGATCAAAGGTTGACAAGAAAGGAAATGGGAGTTCATTCACTCGTTTATTTTGCATGCATTATACATGTCATAAATACTTATCTAGGTAAAACATCTAAAGTNGGTCACTTTATTAATAAAAGATCAAAGGTTGACAAGAAAGGAAATGGGAGTTCATTCACTCGTTTATTTTGCATGCATTATACATGTCATAAATACTTATCTAGGTAAAACATCTAAAGTACGCTTAGGCATCCTCTTCATGATCACTGGGGGACTCAGGTTCTTGGCGAATGTTCGATCCCAGGAGTCTTTCTCTATAACCAGAGAGGATTCATTCGGTCTCACTCACACCCTTCTTTAACCATCTTTGATAATTCATGGAAGAATAGGGATTGGCAATGTTACAAACTTTCATCTTCATGGGAAGACTCCAATACCCTTGCAAGAGCTTTGTAGTGCGACCATTCATTAACCTATCAAAAGGCGGACAAGGAAGAGGAGGAATCATCTGATCATGCCCAAACTGTCGTGCTATTCTGGAGGGATGATAAAAGGTGGTTCGAAGAACCCCTGAAAGCACCACAACTTTCTGACCAACTGTATGGATGATCACCTCTTGCATCTTGAACCAGGGACAATGCCACATAACGTGATATTCCTCTATGTACTTTATGAAGACCACCCATTTCTTGATAGAAGAGGGAGCAGGGGGAAGGACAAATTCCTGATATCCTATTGAAGTATACAAGTCGAATCTTGGAGGATGGATCAGTTTAAGGTGATCACACAATCACATCAGCAAATAAATCATAAGTTATGGAGGCGAAAAGGATGAGGACCGAAGATGCATGAGAGCTAGAGGCGATACTTGGAGGAGTAGAGGGGAACCAGTCAAGGTTTCATCCGGATAGGCTGGCAGGTTGTCCAAATAGACTAGAGTTTCACCTAAAACAATAGGCACTATACTATGACCATCAAATAATTTGGCCAGTAACGCACCTACACTTAGAGGGCATACATCGAAGCGACCAGTCAGCAAGAATTCACACACCATCATCAGAGCTAAGACGCGATCATGACCCCTTTTCCATGATGCATCACATTCGAAGTACCCGCGTGACACAACATCGACAGAGTATTGATCAATCAAAGGCGACAAGTCATTTGCGCATCCTTACCTAACAGATATTCCATCTGTTCCCTAGTAATGGATAGGAATGCGCAAACCTCATATTTGGTCACTGTAGCAGGGGAAACCATGACAATATCATATCCTATCTAGGTCTCGAGGAGTGCATAGAATTCGTCCACTACTGGACAGAGTTCTACCATGGAAGGGACGAAGCGGAACACACGGCGATCATGATCCCAGAACATAGCTGCAGCAGGATTAGGTTCTCATTAGCCTTTACTTCATCCAGGTTAAATAAGGCAAAAAGCCCTGGCAGCTTGAAATCAAGGAGACGCGCTTGAGGGACACTTCCCATCCAATGAAGCACCATAGCATAGAAATATTCACTCATGACTACCTCAGATGTGTTTCCAACAGGTTATGAAGGTCTCTGGATACCCAAGGCTTTATTTATACTGCTCTAGGGTCGGTGGAATTCGTGAAAACCCAAAAACCCAAGCCTGAAGACCGAAAAGGAAAGAGCCGAAGGCCATGACCGCCAAGGCCGGTAGTCATGTCGTGAACACCGCCACTACCAGCAGTCATCTACGCAAGACCGCCAGGTTTGGCGGTCATTAATCCGCATGACTGCCCGGTCGGCAGTGTGCGCCCCGCCCGGAGAATTCCGAAAAATCTCAAAAATTTTGGAGAGAGAGGAAATAGAGAAGAAGAGAGAGAAAAAGAAAGGGGATGTACCCGCTTATTAGGGAGCAAATTTTTCACCTGAACATAGGGCACCTATCGACACTTTACTTGAATTTGCAATAATAAGTTTTTTATATACCACACATGCATAATTTGCCAAATATTTGTGCATAAGGGCACGTTGCCTCCACTTTTTTTAATTACCAAAGGCACGAGAAAACCATTCCTTGTTTACTGTCGGGTTGAAACACCCGGGGACAACTAGTAAAACCAGGACACATTGAACCCTATCTTTAAAACCATGACGGGATACTAGGGGCATTTCCCCGCTTTTTAGTACGTATGTCTCAAGGGACACGGCACATTTGATTAGGCGATCTAGGGGCACAGAATCTAGACACATCCAACCTAGAACTTAGGGAGAACCCAATTGAGGGTCAAAGCCTGGACTTTGAAAACCTGAGAGAGAATTCATGACATCTGTCTGGACATATTAATTTCACGTTTTTAGTATAAAAAAAATATTAATTTCACGTTTAGTTAATAAATAATTTCAAATGTCAAATAATTATTTTTATTGTACTCGAATTTATTTCCCTAAATATTTTATCCATATACTCAATTCCTATTTAGATTCATTTCTTTGGCGAATTATCTTCCATAATTCTATTTGTTCCTTCAACGCACATCCCCTTTATCTTTTCCTTTTAAATTAATCACACTTATTTGTTTTTATCCTCCGATTTCTAACTATAAATATCTGTTCATTCCTTCTCATTTCTACACTTACATCTTTTCATAAACTTCACCTCTCTTCTCATTCGTGCACGCCTATTTCCTTAAGTTCCCTACATCTTAGTTTTATCATTCTTCATTATCAACATTATCAAGAGTGAGTCCTGTTTCGATTGCAATAAAATTTAGGTGGCGACTCTTTATGTTGAATGTCGGTTAGGTACTTTATTATTTTCATCGACTCATCGACTAGATGCTTCCATGAGTGCGTATTGCTTTCACGCAATTTGGCATCGGCAATTGTATGACTGGGAGATGGATTTGTGCCACCATCTCCATTCAATACTTACTTTGCTCTGTTTTGACCTAGAGTAGTCGGCTGGGATTGCCAGCTTGATCCTACACTGTTCGATTTGGTTACAAGTTGCTGCATGCTTGTACCTTGCCTGACCATAACCTTCCCCTTATTTGGCTGGATATACCCCACCTGAAAGTAGAGGTCTTCTTTTGGCTTATTCTTCATAATTGGCTTCATGGTATGTTGGTGGCAACTGAGGCACTATGCCCCCTCTGTCGTGTTTGGATAGAGTCTAGTGACAATTGGGTTATGGCAATGATTGTGTCGCTGTGGGGACTTGTTGGATTTCCCTAGGATCGATGGAAGACTGGTTGCCACAATGGCTTGCCATGTCTGGCGCTCGTTACAATAGTCGCGCTTGCAGGGACGGATCCATAATTTTTTTTAATGTAGGCAGAAAGCTATCTAATAATTAAGTATGTTTTTCTTATATATGTAATTAAGTAATTATTTAATTAGTAATCAAACCAAAAAATTAAACTCATTTACTCCAAAAACCAATAGCATAGGAACTATTTTATCAATTATAAGCCATTAATAATTTGAGGACTAAAATTATATGTTAGGATTAATACATTATTAATGTTTAAATTTTGTGATCAACTCTCCAAAATTCACCGCATTTAAGAAAAAGATTTGGCCTGATACAAAAGGCCCATAAAGTAGTTACTTTCCTAGACACAAACAAATTTTTTAAGACACACACACGTATATATATATATATATATATATATATATATTTATTTATTTATTTATTTATAGTTATTATTTGGTATATATTTTGTCTTTGTTTTCTCGAAAAAAATATTTAGTCTATTGGGCTTCCATTGTCCAAAAGAATTATTTATAATATATAAAATCATAAAATCAATAACTTACTGGGTTCATCGTCTGAAAGAATTCTTGCCAAATTCATATTTGATTGCTAGATTTAATATAGTTTTTAAAAGTTATAACCATTATTCCACTTTAACTACAGGTTTTCAATTAAATTTTTTTTTGTATTTAGCCGGATTTTTATTGGGAAAACAAAATCAAGTTTCATATCTTAGAGACAATAACAAAATTAGAGTACTAGCTTATAAGGAACCACTTATCCTATTAGAATTCCTATGCACGCATGCAAGTTGAAAAGATAAATATAAATATAATTATAATCAAAATAAAACTCATAGATATTTATTTTTATAATAATTGGTTCAGCTTGTTAACCATAATATAAATGGCACGCGTAGGTAGAAGGTCTAATGGAGTAGGGGGCATGCTCATATAATAGCCCTTGTGTGTGTCAAACTTGCTTCGAAGATGTGAAGTTGGAATTTTTGCTTCGTATCTTAATGTCAAAAACCTTATTATACATTTTATCCTAGAGTTAAACCATTTCATTAATCCTAGGATTCAAATACATAAAGGTTTAGATTTTGAAAATATATTAATTCTATTAAATTGAATTCCTATCATGCTTGAACCTTGGACCAAATCATCTCAGTAGTCCTAAGTCTACACATGTGTGAAATCTAATTTGATAGAATTTTCGTCGGTCAAATTTGGGTGTTCACAGATATGTGTGCATATCATATATGTATTTAGAGCATAAAATACCCCTTTTGACCAAGCATTTAGTTAAAATCATGCAAAATCATTCTTATTTTTCTGCATCTCCATTCTTTGTACATATGTTACTCATCAATAAAGAAAGTCGATTTCCATCCAAAAAAAAAGTTGTTACCCATCATGAAAACGAATAGAAAGTTGTAGGTTTTTAGCGAACAGTGTCACCCTGTTTGCGGACATGGAACAGAGTTATCCTGTTAGCAAAATCTGGAGGATAATTAGGGTATATAAGAATAGAGTAGTGAACCCCGATTGCTCTAGGCTTTCTCACATCTGATATTTTCACACTATTTACGATATAATTTTGTTTATTTTACTGTTGAAACGCAATTTTATTTTATAATCTCCAAATCTTCATTATTTTACTGTTTTCAGCCTAATGGGGTGAGTTTGTTGATTAGTTAATTTGCCTAGTCCCTGTGGATACGACTTTGTGTGCTACTTCGATCTGTGCGCTTGCAGATTTTACCACATCACCTGCTCTCTTCAATTTTATTTTTGGAGCTCGAGTTATGTCGAAAACATTGGGTCTGGATTGGCTAAGGAGCTGTGTGCATTTGGGGCAAAATCGACTGAGCATCTCAACTTGTACACTGGTCCTCATCATCTACACGGTCCTCTGGTTTTCGAGATTATTGGTGGCATATATAATAGGTAGCTAGGTAGAGCACACATGAGTCAATCATATATATAAGGGAAAGCAACAGCAGTGGCATGCATGCACGCATGCAGGGATCGATATTGTAGATAGCTAGTGACATAGATATGATTTCAGATAAAAATACAAACAAAGAGCAGACAGGGACAAGTACAACAAGT
>JAKUCV010003224.1:16875-84920 GCA_028386065.3 Turnera subulata | reverse complement strand
GTTTAAGTCTTCCGCTGTGCATACCTTTACTGTTATTGGGCCATTGGGCCGATTGTGTTATTGTTAATGTTTATATTATGGGCTGTTGAGCCCGGATATTTGTTGTATACACTGTATGCTGGTTTCATTTTGGGTTGGGTTGTCACAGTTCCGGCTCGTGTTTACTGTGTACGGTAAATTCGGGTCGGGGCGTTTCATTATCACTCTAATAAAAACAATAGGTCTCCTTAGGATGATGTTAATATCTAGTGTGGTCAATATTTCTGGTGAAAAGTGTTCATGTTATGAATATTTGTTGCAAAATCCTAAAGGCGCCAAACGGGACACCCTTCCCTCAGTGGTCATTACTTGTCCTAGGTTTCCTGTGTTGGTTCCAACCAAAACCAATCAATAAATCATCATGAAACCCATGATTTTCTTTTTGAGGAAAATGAAACCCATGATTTTTAAACATATTGAAATTATTCAATTTAAGGCAAAATTTAAATCAAAAAAATATCTCAACGCAAATGCTTCTAGAATCCGATCAATTTAGTGTCACTTCAACCAACTAAAATTAGTTTTTAATCCTTGGTCGATTTAATCCACGAGATTATCATGGGACTGAATTCATAAAAAAATAAACTCTTAAACTTAATGAAAAACCCAAAGGCTCTAATATATCTATGCTATAACGAAATGATACCAGGATATCCAAAATTCTAGTATATAAATTGCAAACAGAAGAGAGAAAAAAATAATATTCCAAAAGAAATATATTATTTGACTAAAATTAATGATAATAGGATCGCAACCTGCCAACCCAACACCGTCATGCATCTTTATTTCACTGATATCCAACAGGTGTTGTGCTAACAACGTTAATTTTCACTTATTCTTTCCATCATTTTTGGTCATTCTCAAGTGAGAGATTTCTGTTTGCTCACTTTTTCTTGTTATTGTCAGTTATTCAGAAAGTTTTATCTTTGACTACGTGAATCCGAGACTCCGGGTGGTTCTAGAGTTGCTTGACTATCCACAGGCATTGCTCTATTTTCTTTCCAGCACCAATCAAAAACAGCAATCTGAGCGGGTCATACATGTTATTTCTAACGCATAAATATTAAACTGGTGTTATAGTTTGACTATTGCTGAGTAAAACACCTAGAGTTTAAGACACTGTGGATTAGGCCAGGTGTTAAGACACTGAAGGCTAGAGGTTTCTATATATATCCAAAGCTTTACTTTTATTTAGAGGTGGCAAAATGACTATCCATAGATATCCGTAGGTTGTATTATAGTTTTATAATGGATCAATACCCATTTATATCCATTTCTGTATTTATAACCCATTAAGAAATTTAAATAGATACCCATATTCATTTAGACTCATCTAATATGGATATACCCATTTATCCATTTAATGTTAATATATATTTTTAAAAATTTATATATTAACTTTCTTAACTTTATAAATATTAAGCTGACAAGTTCATATTAACCAGGCATAGCCTACGCGAGCCTAACTAGGTACAAACGAGATGTGCTTGGTCTGGTTTAAATTGACCCATGTGAGCCCAACTAGGCTTGTATTGTTTGGGCTGGTTGGGCCCAGCTAGCCCCACATCGAGATCAACTAGGCCCACATAGTTTGGGCCGAAACAGGGCCAAATAGGCCTGCCCGAGCCAAATTAGGCACACATTTGTTGGGGCCGAAACGGGCCCACTAGGCCTAATCAAACCCAAATGGGTTGGGCCCAACCAAACTAAGTAGATAATTGAATCATATTACTAATATATGGGTTTATGGATATCTATTGCCTAATTCATATAAACCCACTATTTTATGGGTTAAATAGATAAAATACTCAATTAAGCCCATATAAAATTCCCATATAAATTTTGTAATGACCCATTTATACTCATTACTCATTTATTCATGGATAAAACATTGGATACCCAACCCATTTTGCCTTCTCTTCTCTAGTTTTACTATTTCGAATTGGCCTCGTCATTCATCTAATTGTGGTGGGTGACACATTTTGTGGTGAGTGGTGTGATGAGGGGGAGAAGGAATTTTCTATATATTACAACGTACAATCAAATCAATGTCCTATACAAAATTTTGGGAGCCCATATTTACACTCCTCGGATCATTGTTGGCTTGCACTCTCATCCCATTTTTATGGTCTGTTTGGTTGGTGAAAGACACAATTATCGTTTTAAAAAAACTATTTTTCATAAAAATATCCCAAACCACAAGCATCAGATAAATCTTAAGCCCCATGATTTCGGTTGGAAAAAACATCTCCATTTTCGATTGGTAAAAGATTTAACTTTGTTTTTTACCAAAAATAAAAAAAAAACTTTGTAAAGGATAATTTCGTCTTTTAACGACCAAACAAACAAGAGTGGGAGTGAATAGGGAAGAGTGTAAGTATGTGTTCCTGCTTGCTCATTGCCTACTAGGTGGTATGTTATCAAAAACATCATAACCAATTTCTTAATTTTTTCATAACCAAGATGATAAGGAATACTAAGGTTATAGAGAGCAAAATCAACTCTACCGTACATGGAGAAAGTGTATTACTAGAACTCAATAATTGCTACACGTACATTAATAGGCCTAATTAATCTCAAAGTTTGGGTCAAGGGCCACTTCCTTTTATCAATGGCCTTGATTCTCCCCCCCCAACAAATTGATCATATATTGGGCTTGGTCCGGATGTAAAAAAAAAAGATTAGTCTTTGGAAAGTGGAAGAAGGCTGTTGAAGCTGACTGGTCATTGCCTTGACCCTCAAGATTCAGAAAAACATCCTAGATGAATGTCGTCTGCTTCATCACCATTGGAGCTAGATTTTGGTGTAGTAGAAATACGTTCTTTGATTATACTCTCAAAAAAAAATCTTAAAATTCGATCTGCTAAATTTTCAAACGTCACATGATCTCGCATTCTCGGTGAGAATAAGTTACCTCTAAAAACAGAAAAAGAGGAAAAGAATTTGAAATGCTAAAACGAGTCTAGCTGGCAGTTAATTATAAAGTAAATTATTGAATGCAATCCATGCATGGTTGAACCAATTTCACGTACGTAACTTCTCTACATAAGCAATAGATTTAACAAAATTTGCTTACGATGGAAAACTATGCAAATGTGTCTAATTCGGTTGCCCAAAGGCACCTAATCATAATCATTATCAAGCAAGCTGAAAAGAACCACATTGACATAATCTAAACATGGATGGCTAAAGAACCATAATCTCACTTTTTTTAATACTAGAAGAGAATCCCAGCGGGGCTAATCTCTCCTTATGACCAGAAGAACCATAATAACTCTAATTCCTTATTTTGTGTTTCGACAAAACTTGGCTATAACAAAGGAAAATGCATATCACGGAAAAAGGAAACACACTACCAATTTCTAGCCATATTTCCATCAATGAATCAGATGGAGAGTGGATGGAAATCACAGATTTCCATTCAACTTCCATTCAACAAGGTAAATGGAAAAATCCTTTATGGAAATTAAACATTAGATAGAAAATGGATGGAAAACGTGCGATGGAAATGTTGGATGGAGAAGAGATGGAAACTATGTTGGTTGGTCCCACAAAAATCACGCGTATAAAAGTTTCTTTTTGAAACGGCGGGAATATGAAATTTAGCTTTGGACTCGCACTACTAAAATTTGGAGTGAATGGCATTATACCCCCTCCCCCAAGCCAAATCGAAGCTATTATTTTTAATTAAAATAATTTTTTATTACAACAATTATCTTCCACGCAATTATTTTTGGAGAAATATTGACGGCAGTAACTATCTCAAATTTTATGGATGAATAATCAATTTACACTTTACAAGGCTTACTTATTTACAATGGAGATTGAAAAACAATCTGCCAACCAAAAATACCTTACAACGGAAATAATGTCTTAATGTTATAAAATTTGGGGAGAAATTCACTTCTTGATGGAATGATACAAGCTTGATCAAGGTAATAATCTAACCTTGATGGAAGTAATACACCATTAATAATAATAATACAATTTTTATAGTAATAGTAATAATGAAGATTAATAAAATATAGATGAAGGGAGATGGAGAGAAGAGGTGTATGTATATGGAAATGAAGAGGGTAATCTTATGGTAGGATGTAAGTATATGGAAGTGAGGGAATGAAAGGGGTATTTATAATTGGAAATAGGAGGATAAAAACAAATAAGTATGATTAATTTAAAAGGATAAAATCAAAGGGATGTTAGGTAAAGGAAGATGATATTAGGATTATGACAAATGGAATTATGGAGGGTAATTAGCCAAGGAGATAATTCCAAGTAGAAGTTTGGTGTATGGGTAAAGTATTTACCGAGGGTAAATTCGGGTATGGTAAAAATGAGTTTTACTGGATGGTAACAATGACATTCACTATAATTTATTTATAACACTCCCCCTTGAATGTCATTGCCTCTTAGATAAAATACGCTTAGGAAGTACTGCCTCGTTAAAAACCTTACCAAGAAAAACCCAGTGGGACAAAAACTTTGTGAAGGTAAAAAGAGTGCAGTGCGTATTCTACTCCCCCTGATTTTGGCATCCCTTGATATCTCGAATCCTCCATAAACCAATCCTCCTCATCAATTCTTCAAAAGTTGTAGTAGGAACTGATTTTGTAAATATATCTGTCAGATTGTTACTTAAATGATTCTTGATGTATCCTCCCTTCAATTGGGCAATGCAGGCAGCATTATTTTCATAATTTGTTATTGGAGCATCTTCCTTGAAATCTTATCCATATGTATCTTGAGTTTGCAGCATCTTCGAACTTAGCCAAGCACTTCCACGACTAGCTTCATGTATAACAACGACTTCTACATTATTGGTAGCGTTTTGTGCTTGCAATGATACTTCAGGTTTCTGCTTTGTTCTTTATATGGATCAAATATATGACCTGTTTCTGCAAAACAAACTATATTCTCCTTGGACTTACAAAGTTAAAATAATTATATGTCCATTATACTTCAAGATAATAGAGAGCTTCAGGCTTTATGAAATTAGAGCAAAGTGATATTTTGCTAACAAGTTTATGGCAAAGCTTCAGGCTTTATATTGCCAGGGTACTTCAGGACCAATCTGATTCTTTTATGAGATTTTTTTCATCTCCAATTCTTTCTTGAAACATAACACGGCATTTGGAATCTTCTTCAAGAGTTCCAATAATGTTTAGATCAATAATAACATCTAAATCATTAATTATCAATAACGATAATAATTAATTCACACATGAACTAATTAAGTAAAACACATAGAGCATATATGCAAGAATCATTATAAATACCCAAATTGGTTCAAACCATACGAAGACCAACTTAATTTTGTATATTCCCGGGAATTTGTTGCTTCAGGCAACTTGGATCCTTCAGGGATCTTCATGTATATGTCATGACTTATGGATCCATAAAAATATAGACCGTAAGAGCATCCATTAGATGCATTTCTATTTTTCATACAATGCCAGACATATCAAAATAATTGCATCCACCACAAGGGAGTATATCTCCTCACAATTAATACCAAGTCGTTTGGGTAAAACCTTGTGCGATAAGCCGTGCTTTGAATTTCTCTATTATGATTTCCTTTTTGCACAAATACCCATTTTTCAATCGACTGGTTCTACACCATCTGGTGTACGGACTACAGGTCCGAAAAATATCTCACTTCACTAGCGAGTCTAACACAGCCTTAATAATGTTTCTCAATTTGGCCAATCATTCTACGCCTACATTGACCACTAGATGTAGGTTCATGATCCTCATTTTATTTGGCGCTATATTATAAATAAAACAAGTATTCCGTCGACGGTTATTTCACGTCGGTTCCATCTTATTCCTGACACTGTAATTGAGATCTCATCATACTCATTTATTTCAGGTACCTGAGTTACTTCTGGAACTTTTATCAATTGTGTCAGGGGCCTCTTCTGGAGGATTTTCCTCTTCTTGAGGACTTTTAATATGAACCTCTACTGGAGGCCTCATTTTCTTACTGGGGCCATCTTATCTCTTTGCTCCTTTTTTCTCTATCGAAAATTTTTCTTTGGAACCGAGCATATTCTGAGCTTCTGGCATACTTTGGATTCATTTGCATATTATACTTTTCCTTCTGGAATATTAATTTGAACAGAAGCATTTGCAGCTGGTATATAAGATTTGGTCACTTTATGTGTCTGGCAACTAACAAAATACTTTGCAAATGAATCATCTTCTGAACTTCAGGTTCATACGAATTCATTTGAGGATCAAAACTAGATATTGATATGTATTTCAATAAACTCTTGATCCAGCTGCTTATCTTCTTCCCCTTATATTGGGTAAACTCTATCATCAAGTTAATAACCAACATACCCAACATACACAACATATATTCCCAGTCTTCTTTCAGGACCAATTTTACTATGCTGTGGTGGAGCATTATATATTGTATAACCAATGGTCCGAAGATGGGAGTTACTAGGTTCGTAACCATAAACCAATTAAATGGGGGAACATTATGATAACTTGTTGGCTTGATGCACACAAGTGCTGCTGCATGTAAAATACCATTTTCTCAAACAGTAATATTTCATTAACAATGGTCCTGCAATTAATTGTCAATATCCCCCCAGATCTGTTTGCGTTTATTTCCAATGATATACATTTTCTATTAAAGAAATATACCAGCATTATTTAGACATATAGTCTAATAATATAAGTAGGGATCTGTAGCTGCAAGTGGCTTAATCATTAAAATAAGTGCGCACAATGCCAACTTGCATCACACAATAGACCATCTAGTCGATGCATCATAAAAAAAAATTACCTAGATGGTCAACACGGTAGATTTATCAGTCCGCGTACATGTCCCTGAATTATTCCTAAAATTGCTGGTGATTCTAGGCCAACCTCATCTTAGGAAGGCCAAACAATTAATTTTCGCAGCAAACTAACACATGGAAATTCATTGATTGTAAAAATTTCTGGTTTTTCAATGAATAACCAAGAATAAATGTCGTGCATCATTATTGATCCGGGATGACCCAACCGGTCATGCCAAACAAGATATCCAATAATCAACTTCTAGTTGATCTCAACTTCGGCTGTGCAAACTGTGTATTTAAACACTTAAAATTGTTAGCTTCAGGCTAATGCATTTCGGCTTCTGGCTAGATATGGTAAGTTTCAGCTACTCAATTGCTAGCTTCAGGCTGCAATACGTGTGCCAGTTTTAGGCTTATTTCTGCCACTCATGTCGAAAAAGATCAGAATTATTGAGCAACAATGAAAGTAGTGGCAAACTTTTCCAAAAGCAAAACTTCGAAGATTGAAAAGCTTTGGAGTTTACTGACAAATAATGCAAAGTTTTTAATTACCGAAAAATCTTCTGGATCTTTTCGGAGACAGATAAAGGGTCCACATTTGAAAAACTGACACCTAGCTGTCTAATCTCAGACTATAAGAAGGGGAGGCGGTTGAGACAGGAAGATGCAGAAAACTCAGAAAACTCAACAAGACAAGAAAAATGCCTTCCCCAGCTACTGTTTTCTTTGTTGAGGGTGCCTCTCTAGGAAGAAGGAATAGGTTAGCTTATAGCATGGTGAACGAGCAGCAAGAGGAATTACCAAATAATCTTGGCGAGAATTACTCGTTTAGTGTTTGTTGATGAACTTTATTCGTCTAGGTTCTTTGTAACTCCTACGGAAGAAACATTCTTCCTAGAGGACTAAAGCAATCTAAGGGCTTCATTTTGTGGCTCGGCTAACTCTATTATGTTTTTCATATCTAATAGACTGCAGGAATTTCAGCTAGAGCCTTCATGTCAAATTTTAAATCAAAGCAGTTATTATCAGGTTTCCATGATGGCTCGGAGCGTCCCCAGGATGACTGGGTTACCACCTACATGGCCTAAGGTACGACTTCTACTATGGAATTGTAGGGGTGGAGCAAGAAGGTCCCAAGATTTTGTGCATACCTTAAGGAATCTAAAGAATCAGTACAAGCCCAACATGGTACTAATTACTGAGACTTTGTGGCAAGCAGGAGAAAATCATGGTGTAATCCCACTCTGTTTTCCTGCAACGAATCGGTTTGAGATACTTGGGGAAAACAATATGAGTGGAATGTGGTTCTCCTGGAACGACAGTGTTAGGGTCAACATCAACAACGAGGCTCAGAGTTTTAGAGTCAATGTTGTACCCAACAGATAAATATTTATTTCAACTTATGTATGAGAACAATTCCTCTTGTGAATGTTCTCCAGTTATGGATCCATTATGCTATAATAATATGCATGTTTTCCTTTAGCCTTGCCATTACAATCTCATTCGCGGCCACAAGCACAATTAATTATACTGTCTTATTCGCTTCAGGGAATAGAGCAGAGTCAATCTGACGGGATCCATAATAATTTCTTTTATTACTGTAAGTGGGAGTTTCTGTACTTTTCAAGAGTATTTGCTCTTCCAGAGCGTAAATATATGATCTTCTAGATCATAGTAAAGTATGCGTTTTTCAAGAACATATTCAAACTTATGCTCTTCTGGAGCGTATAAATCTTTTTCTCATTTTTGAGATCGTACATGTTATGTAAAATAGTTGACATCCACACATATAACTCTCCCCCTTGGATGTCAACTTGCATTGTCTCCAGGACAAATGCCTGAGCCGTTATTCTACAAACGATTACAATAACAGTAAAGTAAACATAATAAAATAGAATATAACAAATAATAATTAAACAGGACATAAAAAAAAGCTTTCAATAATAAAAAAAATGACTTGCGCCTTCAGGGTAAGCAAGAACAATATCCATCTTCTGGTGGGTATATTTTTCTTCAATTTTCCTCAAAGATCTGCAGGACCTTTGACATTAAGATATCCAGTCCTTAGACTGGCATGAAGATTTGATTCTTTCTTTTACGGTGTCTCTTATACCATTAACATTTAAGTACACTTCAGCATCTAGTGCTCATGACAAATTTCTTCCGGAAATGTCAAGGCCTCAAATTCAAGTTTTGAAATATTGACCATGATAACAATAATGAAATAATATCAAAAAATATAAAACATGTAATAAAGAGTAGTAGAACAATAATAATATGGAATAAATAATAAATATATGCTTACTCGATAAATCTTTCAGCAATATTAATAGAATACCAGTAAAGAATATGTAATACATGTATACGCTTACTCGATAAATCTTTCAACAATATTAATAACATAATAATAAAGAATATATAATATATACGCTTACTCGATAAATCTTTCAGCAATAATAATGGCATAATAGTAAAGAATATATAATATATATACGCTTACTCGATAAATTTTTCAGCAATAGTAATAGCATAATAATAAAGAATATATAACATATATAGAAAGGATGAAAGTAGTAATAAGAAAAGTTTTAGAAATAAATACCTTAATAGAGTAGAGACTCGTGCTGATAACGTGTTATAAAATTTGGGGAGAAATTCACTTCTTGATGGAATGATACAAGCTTGATCAAGGTAATAATCTAACCTTGATGGAAGTAATACACCATTAATAGTAATAATACAACTTTTATAGTAATAGTAATAATGAAGATTAATAAAATGTAGATGAAGGGAGATGGAGAGGAGAGGTGTATGTGTATGGAAATGAAGAGGGTAATCTTATGGTAGGATGTAAGTATATGAAAGTGAAGGAATGAAGGAGTATTTATAATTGGAAATAGGAGGATAAAAATAAATAAGTATGATTAATTTAAAAGGATAAAATCAAAGGGATGTTAGGTAAAGGAAGATGATATTAGGATTATGACAAATGGAATTATGGAGGGTAATTAGCCAAAGAGATAATTCCAAATAGAAGTTTGGTGTATGGGTAAAGTATTTACCGGGGGTAAATTCGGATATGGTAAAAATGAGTTTTACTGGATGGTAACAATGACATTCACCATAATTTATTTATAACACTTAAACTTTATTCATGTATAATGAATTTACACTTTACAAGAAAGTAAAAATTACAAATGCAAAAGCACCTATACATCACTGCTAGTCGAAATTGAAAATCTACGGATGAAAAAGGAATACACAAAGAACAACAATCTGCGAACAAACTATATCCAGGTCCAAGCTTGGAGATCTGCAAACAACCGCAAATAAAAGTTATAGAATGATAAAACAAAATGAACAATCAACAAACAACAGAGTCAACAAAGGAAAAGAAGCTCGCCGGAATATACCCAAATCAGATCTGTCCCTGCTGAAGAGAGATCTAGACTCCAATAACACGGATCTACATAGATCTACCTTCTACTAGACAAAACAACAAAAAAAAAAAGGAGTTACAAGCCTCAGTTTTTCACCAAACAAAAAAAACAGGAGGGAGAAGATGAACAGAAAGACAAAGGACAGGGAAGAGAGCATCCACTTCCCGGTGTGTGTGAGAGCGTGGCAGCGACGTAAGATCTGGCAGAGTAGCCGCACCTTCTCGGTTACAACTGCAGGAAGATCTCAGGCAGAAGAATAAGAAGGTATGCTAGAGGTGTGGAAGGAAAGGTAGGTGAGGGCGTGGTGGCAGCATACTAGTGTGTATGTGGTTAGGGTTTGTGAGGAGAGAAGAGGGAAAGTAGTGAGAGGGAGAGAGAAGGCTCGGGTGAGTAGCGGCTGGGAGGAAATAAGAATGAGGGAGGGAGAGAAGAAAATAAGGTTTTATACCTGGGTTCTTGAGTAGGGTTTGCAACCCTTGTCAACCGAGGGTTCAACGCACCTCATCCTTTGCCAAAACGCAACACTTTGTGTGTTTTGTACTGTAACTTCGCCTAAACGACGCCATATTAATCAAAATGGCGCCAATCCTTGTGTTCCAAACATAGAGAACTCTCCCCAAAATAATTTGAAAACCTTTTCACAAAACATTTAATTCTTGATAAAATCATTTAAAAATTCATAGAAAATTTTAAAAATCAAACTTTAAAAACTAAAATAATTTTCTTTTATATAATTATAGGGTAAAGTATTTTATGAGAAAAGTTTTATATTGCACTAAAATTTTAATACCCTCAAAGAAAACTTTCAAATAAATTTCCATGTACAGCAACTTTGAAAATATTTTTGTTTTTTATTTTTTTGGGGTCTTTCCTCACTAATGCCGTTGCAAAGCTCACTTTTCCTCCGAATTTTAATCCCGACCAAATCGTTGCAAAACTATTAGTGAGGAAAATTTGTTTCTCACAAAATACAGTGCATTCTAGTAGTGTATAATTGACAATGGAAACAAAATAAAATTGCAAAACAAAATATATCAAGATCCAAACATGTTATCTGCAAACAACCGTAACCAAGAGAAGAAAAGAGAATAGAATAATAAAATACAAAGAAAAAATAGCAATGGAATCGACAAAGGAAAAGAGGCTCACAAGAACATACCAAAGTCCGCGCCTCCCAATGCCAATGCGAGGTCTACACTCCAACAGCACGGATCCAACCTTTATTCGATCGAAAATAACCAAAAGGTTCAGATATATCGATATCACGCTCATGACTTCTACAACACAGCACAACCCTTCCGCTAGAGTCGAATAGATTGATGGTCGAACACCAAAAGCCAAACAAAAACAAATGAACCCAATTAGTTAGTTTTCAAACGATTCAAAGAAAAAAAAAAAGGAAGGAGATTGGGGAAGGAGAAAGAGAGAAGGTATTTTTTTTTTTTTAGAAATAATGATTGTTATCACATTATTATATAATAACTTATAGTTTTGATCTTGGCCTTCATGTCATATTCGTTTGGTATCACAATTGTAGTAATCTCAATCCGTTATTAGCAACTTATCCGTCTAGGAGGCTCTAAGTAGATAATTAGTTTAAATTTTTGTGGTCTCCACGATTCATTCCCACGAATAATTTCTTAGTCATTCTTGATAGGCAACACTTAGCAGGCTTATGCACTAGAGGAGTTATCTAAATTTTATATATTTGCTGGATTTTTTTGTGTTTATGCTTTATGTATAACATAGTCTTTATTTTTACACCTCTATTAGCACCTTTTATTTGTAATTTTTACCTATTGCTTGATGTAAAAACCTTATATTAATAATTTTTTTATGAGGCATGATATAAATATATAAATATTATTTCCACATTTTATAAATTTTTTATTTTAATTTTTAAGATAATATAATATATTGATTGGAGATGATAAAAGTCCGAGTTGGCTGGGGGATCTGCACGGATTTCCCATGACGAAGAGGGGATGGGAGAAATTGCTGACCCATGGGGATAGGGACTTGGAGAGTTTTCAACCCAAGGCTAATTTGAAAACTCAGATGGGGACTACACTATCTGTCTCATGGCCCCAAAAAAGAAAATACAATTTTGGCTTTAAATTTAATAATAATTACATATTTAAATTTTTTTGGTCTTTTTGTACTAATATAAAACAAGGTTAAGGATCGTACTTATGTTAGCTAAAAGGTATATAGAACTATTTAGTTTGATGTAATCATATGTAATGGAAAGGAATCAATATTATAAATGAGTTCCACTACATCCTATTATATCCAATTAAATATGCGGTAAGGGTGTTGCACATGATAAAATATAAATTGTAATTGTAAGAATAAAAAATAAAATAAAATCAAAGAAAATGCTTAAAGAATTTATTGTTGTATGAAAAAAAAATTATGGATTAAGTTGTGGAGAAAATTACAAAAATTATAATATTGGATCTGGCCAGTAAGATAAAATTATTTATTTATACAATGTAATTCAAAATAAAATTGTGCAAAATAAATAATTATTTTTTAAAGGTAGTTGGCCATTTTAAAGTTGGCATACGAAACTTAACATTTGAAGGTCATCTCATATAACGACATAATTTATGTTTTTTTTTTAACTAAATTCAGCTCGACTCGGGTGGCGCGCCTGGGTAATGGTGGGTGAGTCTCCCAAATGAAGTTTTCTACGTACACGAGGACTCGAATCCGAGACCTCGCTTAAGCAGAACAAGTCGCTTACCACTTGAACCAACCTCAATTGGTACATAATTTATGCTTTAATAATAAGTAATAAATGAAATAAAAAATAAGTATCTCAAAAATTGTGACAAGTTTTACATAGTGGCTTGCACCTTATAATATGACAATTTAATCAAAACAAAATATTAACAAATTATATCCATAATATTTTATGCATTTTGAAAATATTTACTCTACTACAGTAATCAGACTAACATTTCAAATTTGTGAATAATTTTTTCCAATTAAATGTTTTTAACACCTAATGAAATGATATGTTTTTACTTAGAAGTTAAAAGTCACCATTTTTTAATTAGAGATTGACGTCACTCGTTTTGAAATTTTTTATTTAAAAGACTTTTCAAAAACCTAGGTATATACTTTTACAAAGCACACTTGAAAATTAAGGAAGGAATAATACTCAATACTGGGACCAAAAAAAAAAGAACTGGCGGGATCATATGGCGCGCGTTTGAGCCTTGGCGCCAAAAAAAAGCCAATATAATAAGTATTAAGTCCAAAAATGTCTCATCTAATTTTATTTTGGATGGAAATCAGATGGAGTTGTGCATCCATCCACCTAAGATTGGATGGAAATCAGATGGAGTGCGCATTGTCAGGTGGGTGCTTTATGTTAAAAAAAAATGTTTAGATGGAAATCCATGGAAAATGAATGGTATTATTTTTTGATGATAAGTGGATGGTAGGTGGATGGAAATTTCCATCCACATGTGTTGGATGGAAAAGTTGGGATGGAAATTTGGCTAGAAATTGGTAGTGACAGGGATGGCTAGTGTAGATCATTCTTCCGTTTCCATCAAGTATTTATGGACTGTATGGAACAGGAATCAAGTGTAGATCATTCTTTCTTCTAGCAACAAGGCCCGTGGCTTCAGTCATGTCCAAATCCTTTGGCTCCATTCCAGATGGAAGTTTCCAGTCGAATTGCCATAACAAATGTGCAAGAGTTAGCTCAACAGTAGGTAAGGTGTAGGGCATACCAGGACACATCCTTCTTCCGGAACCAAATGGAAGAAATTCAAAGTCTGACCCTTTAAAGTCAATGGTGGAATCAAGAAACCTTTCAGGGTAGAATCTCTCAGGTTCATCCCAATAACGAGGATCTCTTGCAAGTGCCCATCCATTAACAACTACTTTGGTTTTGGCAGGTATGTCATATCCACCAATTTTTAAATCCACCCCTGCTTCCCTTGGAATAAGTAAGGGATTTGGTGGGTGAAACCTCAAGATTTCCTTGATCACAAGTTTTAAGTACTTCATTTCTCTAAGGTCTGCTTCCTCAATTATACTTTTCTTGCCCAAGATTTGCCTCACCTCTTTCTGTACCTTTTCCATGACAGTTGGATGCTTTATCAGCTCTGACATTGCCCATTCTACCGTTGTGGCTGAAGTTTCGCTCCCAACCATATAGAGTTCCTGAAATCAATAGACCACAGAACTTGAAGAAGAGATGCATATATACGTACATGTAAAAGGGACGAATCCCGTTTAAGTAAGTAACCCATAACAGATATTTTGTTTGATACTAGACCTTTACCAAATATTTATATCTTGTCCTTACTGAAATATATCTATTTTTTAAAACGAGACAATTTGGTCATAATGGTCTTACTACAAGTTTAAATTCATGGTGGAGGTCCAAGATTGATTTATTCAACACAATTATATATAATGGTAAAAATAATTAGAATTAGAAATGTTACCAAGATGAGTGCTTTGATCTTCTTTTTTGTGAAACGGAACTGATCATTGCCTTGACCCTCAAGATTCAAAATAACATCCACCAAGTCTTCTGCTTGTTCTCCAACATTGGGGCTAGATTTTGGTGTAGAAATACGTTCTTTGATAATTTTCTCGAAAAACTTATCAGCTTCCCTACGCATGATCCGAAGCTTGAACTCGATCCCAGAAATTAATCCCAGTATTCTAGCAGCTGCTGATGGGAAAAAATCAAGCACACTGTAACCTGCTAAGTTATCAAACGTCATATGAACAAATGTTTTGAGCTCATCTCCATGCTTCCATGACTTGCCAAAGATGTTCTTTCCAGTTATGCGATTCGACAAAGAATATAACATACTACTGAGATTGAGAGGCAATCCTAATCCGGCACTAGCCGAAACAGACTTTATGAGATTGGATATCTCCTCTTGCGCCTCACCGATCCGATAGAGCGAGAACGTTTTGAATTCAGTAGCTCACTCACTATAACTTTCTTCATTTCTCTCCAATGATCTCCATACGGAGCATACACGACATCTTCATTGTCATAGGTTATCATGCTTATGGAGCGCATAGGGGGTCGATTAACAAGGTGGATGTCATGGGTTCTCATCACTTCTCTTGCAGCTTCTGGTGAGGAAACCACAACTTGGGAAACTTGGCCCAGTTGGAGGTGCATGACGGGTCCATATTTGTTGGCCAAATCTCTGAAACGATGTTGGGGTAGAGACCCAACCAGCTGGTGCAAGTTGCCTATTACAGGCAACCTCCATGGCCCAGGAGGCAAGTTTTGGGTGGAGGGTTTGGTTTTCAGCTTTTTCCAGCTTCTTATTATGAACACAACAGAGGAAAATAAGAGGAAGGTGGTGATGATTGGTGAGAAGGCTAACACAGGTTCCATGTTTGGGAAGAAACTATTATGCAGTGTGTGGATTCCCTTGCATGCGAGCAACATATATATATAGGAATAGGATGGTGTAGGAAAAAAAAAATCAAACAAAGATACTAGTCATTAGTCAAACATCGTTGTAAATTGCTAATGTTTGCACCAATTCAAAATCATCAAAGGATTGGCTCGGGGTCATCTAGACATTTACAGTAAGTCAAAGGATTGGCTCGGGGTCATCTAGACATTTACAGTAAGTTGTCCTTGGCTCATGAACTAGTTGGGATAAAGGTGGTATCGGCCTTTTGGGTTAATAAGCTCGAGGTAGGTCCCACTAGAAGGCCTGAATTTTGGCCCACTTTCGGTCATTATAGCTTGGAAAATTGTGGAAGACTAATATAAGTGCGGATTGATATTGGCCTTCTGGATTAATTAGTCTGTGAATCAAGTGGTCTTTCTGGATCGTTAAGTCTGTGGATGGGCATGGTGATCTCTCTGGACTTATAAGGTTTCTGGTTGATTTCCTTGGTCGTTGGGAGACTCTTTTAGAAATTAGTTCTGGAGATCTTTTGGGGGGATTTTGAAATTCAAGTCTTGCAGAGGGATAGTGATCAGGAGGTTTACGAGTTTGAAGAGGATTTTGGATGGTCTTTTTGATAGGTCTATATTTGATCATTGCAGATTTGGAAGGCATAAGGCGGATTATGCATTTAAATTTTGTAATTTAAATTAGCTTATCTAGTGAATAAGCTGTGCGCCTATATAAGGCCATTGGCCTTTCTTGTACAAGGATCACAATCCAATCATCAAGAAATCATTCAAGTTAGTTTTATCAAATTTATATTTACTTTTATCGCACAGTAGTGTAGAATTTAATATGTCTTTCTAGATAACTTAGTTTAGAAAATCCAAAACACCAAAACCCAGTCCAGGATATGCGACACCGTCCGTTCGGTCTATTAACAAGTCGGATCTGGTAAAGTTGTTGGTTGATCGCTAAAGCGAACAGCTAATGACCAAAATAATAGGTATATATAGAACTCCTTTCTTTTGTCTATTGGAACTCAGGCTCGACTATTAACTCTTGGGTGGAGGGAGAGGGATAGCCAGACATTCCAAGATGGACGGCATTATCATAATCTAGGGGAGCAAGACAAAAATAGATGGACAGCTTATTTAATTTGGTATGGTTTATCAAGATGTAGAATCCCTATATATATATATATATATATATATATATATATATATATATATATATATATATATATAGATCGATAGGGTGGTCCAGGAAAAAAAAAACAATAAATATACTAGTCAATACGTCATTTTAAATCACTTAAAAAAATGATTTAAGGAAATAACCAAGGGATATCGTTTTTTTTTTATGCTAAACCAAGGGATATCGTATATAGAGAGATGATTTAAGGAAAGATGATCACATCATCAAATATAGAAAGGGAGCTTAAACTATCATTTTAAATCACTTTAACGATGATTTATGGAAATAAGATTTTTTTTAATAAAATGTAGACTGAGGAAAGATTCCTCAAGTTCAGTCAGGGTCATGTCAAGCCACCAAAATAAAAATGACTGTGGGAGAGATTAAGGTGGTATTTATAAATCATTATGAAGAGAGACAATTTGTAGGGGCACCAACAACTATATATTGGCATCATCTTTGCGGAAAATATATTATATATATTTTAAACCTAAGTTACCTCTGAGAAAAATATTTCTCTTTTCAGAAACGTCTTTGATCGAAAAATCAACCGTATGGCGTGGAAATTTGGATTGGAAGTGAGCAACTTCCATGAAAAAATAAGTGAGCAACTTCCATGAAAATTGAGAGTGGTGGTGAATGAATTAATGATGAACTATTTTAACGGAGAAAATTCTCCCAACCAAATCAAACGGAGGACTACATATATGTGAGGAGGATTGCATGGGGAGGTTGAAAAAAGAAGCTCTGCTAAGGTACCATAGGGTTTGGCCAAGGTCGCCCCTTCCTAATGAAGCCTGAATATTGGAGGGATTGGACAAGATGGAGTGGCCACTTAGGCAATCATGAAAAAAATAATGATTTTAATATGTTGTAATATTTTTAAGTAAGAGCTATATGCAATTATGTTTGTTATGAGAATTAAGGTTTGTCTAGGATTGCCCTTCCCAACAGGGGCGGATCCAAGGGGACAAGCAGGGCCCAAGCCCTCCCCCTAAATCGAAAATATGTATTTATATGGTAATAATTTTACATAAGATGCATGATAGTTTAGTGAAGAGCAGCGCTTCAATTCTTGCAGATGGCGTCACCACCATCCTTTAAAGACAAGCTTATGCAATGGGGGCCGGGGGTTGTTTCGTTTAGAGGGTTTGAAGTCGTGGACCTGGATATTGATTACGTTTGAAGCAAGAATAAATTAAACAAGATCATCAGCAAGTTGACAATTTAAAAGTCTTACTTTAACCGGATAGCCAACAATGTGATAAATAATTCATGCAACTTGGTAGCCAACTTGTTGTAAAGATTAAAAGTCACCATTTTCCATTATTGGGGAGGTACACCGCACACACCAAATAAAATTGCTATACATGTGCCTCAGGTGTTACATATATAAACAAGTTCATAATTGTTTTTATGGTTAGCAGCGAAAAAATTGTTTTTATGGGCATATCAAAGAAAACTAATTAAAGATTCATCTTGACCCCGTTATTCCGCAACTAGAAATCAACTTAATAAACAAAGTTGCTAGTGCACCTCACATGTTATGTACTATATAGAAACAATTCAATTGTAGACACAAACAAACAAATGTATAGACAAATTGTACAAAATATTACAGAAGTTCCAATATGGAGGTACAACTGTACATGTCATTGTACATTGCCAATGTCCAAGAGATATTGTGGGAGATTAAATACATCATTTAATTTTACTACGAAGATGATACATTACGAATCCATGCAAAAGCTTCAAGAGCATATATGCGTCCTCATATTTGTACAAAGTAAAAGTTCCCCATATCGTAAAGGCAGATCAAGTTCAACAAAATTGCTCATGATGCAATAAAGTCGGGGAATACTTGAAAATTGATGGTTTTTTTTTTAATAGTAGAAGAGTATTCTTGTTGACACGAGACTAATCTCTCCCGGACTTCGATCGGCACCTGTTAAGGTGGGGACCCTACCAACTGTGCATGCTCCATTCACATCACCAGGACTTGAACTCTAGTTGATGCTTAAGGGACCCCAATGAGAATTGATGGTTAGGAGCGGAAATGTTGACTTTAACACAGTGAGAATTCACAAAACTAAGTATGCAAGCTGGACTGCTAATATCTTCACAAAACCATTATTATTTTTACTACTGGCTCAATGGTGCTATTGAAAGCCTGAAGCTATCAACCACTAGGGTTCTATTTAATGAATCAATCTTGAAGGGCTCTGTAATGACCTAAGTCTCACTTTGGAAGTTAGTGAAAGAAGCACCTAGTAATTAGCTATCAAATAACCTCACGCTTAAACTTTTGAGCCTCGTCGTTTCGGTCTAGCCTTGGAGATTATTTGGGCCAGTCTACGGCTTAGGGCATGACAAAATGGTAGCGGAGCCAATGTCACTCCACGTTCAGGTGGGCTTGGGCCATGTAACTCGTGTCTTAAGGGTTGATACTGAAATTACGATCGGTACTGCCAGTGAATGGAGGTGTCTATGCTATGGATTTGGGTTCCACTCTTAAGTATGCACGGTCTAAAGGAGGAGAGAATGTGATGGCCCAAGTCCCACATCAGAAGTGAGTGGGAGAGGTCTTTGGGATATATCTACCAAGTACTTAGCTACCAAATAACCTCAAGTTTAAGCTCTTGGGCCACATAATTTCAGACCAACTGTGGAGATTATTGTGGGCCAATTGATTACTTGGAATGTGACAGGTAGTTCCTAACCTAATATTACTACCAAAAGCTCTCACTTGACTAGCGTTCCTCAACCCTCACCTATCTACTCTCGCTAGTCTAGGATCTAAATCAAGCCATAAGCCATGTGTTGAGGCGAATTCCTCAATTAGGTCTAACTTCTCTCGATAGTTAAAGTTAAGGACTGGTTGGATATTGTTGTTCATGTAATTGAATTTCACCTCTCTATTCTTCATTTTGCTACCTAGGTTATACGAAAAAGGATAGCCAGACTTCTCAAGTGATTAAACACACAATAAACATTCAAGAATCAAGACAGCTAGCTGATCGAAAACCTTGAGCAATTATAATATAACTTTTTTTGGCAAAAAATGAACGCTTTATTGAAAATAGATAGAAAGCAAGGTGAAAGTCATTAGGAAAATGACTAACGCCTGCCCAGAAACATAAATCAGTTACATCAGAAACCCCCTAGAAGCAAGCCTACAAGATAATTACCAGAATCTACACAAAGGCATTCTTAAACTTATCCCCTTTTCAAGATTTAATACCTTCATAGCATATCAACACATCATTCAACCCATAAGGAAACCTAGGTTGCTTTACTTTAATCCACGACAACAACATCATCAAAACACGATAATACAAATCCTCACCATTAAAACAACCACATGAGAAACCAACACAGTTCCGGGCCAGCCAAATGCTCAAAACAGAAGCATAAAAAAGAAGAACCCAACAAGACCGACCTCTAGTATGCCGACAGAGTTCATCCCATTGGAGAAACATCTCCTCCAAGGATGCAGGCATGCACCAACACTGCCCCTACCAAGAAATAAGCTTCGACCATAACAACCATACATCCCGACAAGGAAGAATGAGATGATCTCTTGACTCACAACATCATTACAGAGAGGACACTTGGAAAGATCAAGACCAATAATACCTCTATACAATAAGCATGACTTAGTCGCAACACCATAGTGGAAAGCCATCCAAATAAAACACTCAATTTTTTTTGGGCACCGCACTAAACCACACAGCAGGTTTTAAATTCACCTCAAGAATAGCTGGGAAAAAAAGCCTGTACCCCAGACTTGATCGAGTACATACCTTTAGAATCTCCCGTCCACAACTACTTATCATCAACACCCGGGCTGAGACGAACCCTTCCAATGCATGATATAATCTCTACTATATTATCAGCTTCCCATGAGTATAGAAGTCGCCGCCACAAAATCTCCCACGATTGATTCCCTGTAAAAAGCTCACAGACTTCCATAACTGAAGAGTTGGGAACCAAAGACAAGGAAAAATCTAGGATAAACATCTTTGAGGACACCGCAATTAAGCCAATTATCAAACCAAAATTTGCATATGTTTCCACTCCCAATACGCAAGATCGCATACTGGCTCAAACAAGCACCATCTCCATCCATCTCATTCCCAACAATAACCATGTTCCTCCATAAACATGAGGATCGACTTAAGTTGAAAGACGACCAAGAAGAATTCGAAGGATTCAAATATCCCTCTTTGACAATATTGTACTAACCTGGAATAGAAGTGTTATCGATGGTCATGTTACAAATTCTCCACATCCATTTAAAGAGTAAGCACCTATTCTTGACCATGATAGATTCAATACCCAAGCACCCCTATCTCGAGGGCGAGCAATCTTTTCCCAAGCTACCAAACACATTTTGCGCTTATCCCCCACACCACTCTACAGAACTCACCGTAGGCAGGTTATAGTTGTTGATCGCTTATCCCCTACACCACTCTACAGATAAGGTTACTCCTTTCGCGCTTATAGTTGTTTATAGAGACCCTGGTTGCGGCTCACAGATAAGGTTACTCCTTTTTTTTGCTTGCACACCACAGCTGATGTTTGATTGACTTTGTCCCCAGCAGAAATATGTGATTAAAGAGATTCTTCGCTTTTCTTTTCCTTTTTCTTTTAATTTTTTTTGCTTTTTGTCTTCATTGATTTAGTCATTTATTGGTATTGCTATAATTATAATATACCTTGAGTAATTGTTAGAGCCGTTGGCCTAAGAAAATAAGCTTAGTTCGTAGTAGAAGGTAAAAATAAAGCAACCAATATGGGGTTGGTCTAAGTGGTAAGCGGCTTGGTTCCGCTTAAGCGAGGTCTCGGGTTCGAGTCCTCATGTACGCAGAAAATCCGCATTGGGAGACTCACCCACCATACCCAGGTGCGCGACGCAGGTCGACCGGATTAGTCTGGGTAAAGCTCCGGATACCGGATGGGAAACAAAAAAAAGGAAGGTAAAAACAAAGCAAAAATAGATATGTTCATGCTTACAAATCTAAAAACAAAGCAAAATTAAGAACTCCAACGATGATGGCGACAAGCTTCTCTGGGGTTTCAAGAGTTGGAGCAAAGAGTGTAATTATTTCCTCTTTTATTTCCATACTTTTTTTTATAGCGTTGACTAGGGTTCCTCATCTCCTTGAATGCTCCTTGATTTTAGGTCCTTAATGGAATCCTCTTTTAGAGTCTTTCCAATTCAGGAGATCAAGGAGACATTCTTCAATTGTGTTTAGCAGATTCTTGCTTAAGTTGAGCTGTTTGTTGGCTCACATTACTACTCAGTCTCAGTATTTTACTGTAGTAAGTACTAAGCGAATTACTTCTCCTGCAGTTCAGGTGCCTAGCTCAGATTATCGTTGTTTCTGTTATTGTTAGTTTTGTGCCTATGGATTCTGTTGCTACCTATGTTTTTTTTGATGAAACGATTCTTTATTGAAGGTATGATTAGAAATGAGTAAAGTCAAGCCATCAAAGAGATGGCTATATCCAGATGTTACAGTAGAAGCAAAAACAATATACCCGCAGGTATTATAGCCTAAGCCTAAGGTTATACATATTCCAAACTACATTTCGGACCACACCATGCCTTGATACTATCCGAATTTTGAAAAACAGCTGAGAGATCATATGGGTAGCTTGGTTGTGTCACTTTGAACCAGGTAAGAGATCTGAAGTATATCAGTTCAAGTAACTTTCCCCAATCGACCTCAACGGCTTTAAAGATCAATTTATTCCTTGCAAGCCAAACAGACCAAATAAAATTGAAAAACACTACCATCCAAGGAGCCCTTGTATGTATAGAACCTGCTAAACCCCACCAATGAGTAAACAACTCATCTAGCCTACAAGGTGTGCACCACTTAACCCCCCACCACTCACATAGCTTACTCAAAGTAACCCATACAGCACGGCAATGAATAAAAAGATGGTATCTTGATTCAATCTCTTCACCACAAAGAGGGCAAAGAGCATTGTCATGTGAGATTACATTGTTCCTGAGTAATATAGACCTTACCGCGATTCCATTATTTATTGCCATCCATACAAAACATTCCACTTTAAATGGGGCACACCCCATCCACACCCAAGGCAGAGGAATATTTGAGCGTAAACTTCTGCACATGCTTTCATAACCAGATTTCACGGAGTATGTTCCTTTTGTACATTCGATCCACCTCCATCTATCAGACCCCTCCGAATGTAGAACCACATTATCCACAACTCTTCTAAATCTATCCACCTCCTCCACCTCCCATGAATAGAGACTTCTCCTCCATGAAAACTCCCACCTGCCGCTATCATGTCCTGAAGCAAGCACCTCTGCCACAGTGGCATGCTGGAAGGACGATAGAACAAAGAGAGTAGGAAACTTCTCCTTTAACACTCCATCTGAAATCCATCTATCAAACCAGAATTTGCAAGAGGATCCATCCCTTAGCTCCAATTGAATACCCTGCCTTAAGCACACAACACCATCGTAAGACTCCTCTCCTGACTTAACAATGTTTTTCCAATTAGCAGACAAACCTGACTCCTTAAATAAAGGCCATGATGAATCGGATTCCCCAACATATCTGCTACTAACAATTGTAGCCCATGAGGGCTTCTGTGAGGAAGAGTGATGGAAATTAACAAACCTCCAAAGCCATTTGAATAGCAAGCATTGATTTTTAACCATCATATTTTCAATCCCTAAACCCCCCCTATTTCTTGGTCTGGCAATCTTACTCCACGCCACTAAACACATCCTCCTCTTATCACCTTTACCACTCCAAAAAAATTCCTTTGCAGCCGTACAATTCTGTTCGCCACGCCTATAGGCATCTTAAACATAGATAGGTAGTAAATAGGTAGATTACTCAAGACAGATTTAATTAGAGTTACTCTACCTCCAAGAGATAGAAGTCTTCCTCTCCATGTGGTCAATCACGATCTGATCCTTGCAATTACCGGCTCCCATCCTTTGATTCTATTCATTTTCGATCCAAGAGGTAAACCCAAGTATGTGATTGGCAGGAACTCAACCTTACTCTTCAATAAATCTGCAAGGTAGTTCATCCTTTGACACGACAGATAAACACCAATTAAACTGCTCTTGTGGAAATTTATGCTGAGCCCAGAAAGAATCTCAAAGCATCTCAAACAATGTTTTAAGTTTAGTAGAGAGGTTTCATCATCTGGTTGGAAGAAAACAGTATCGTCGGCAAACTGTAACACAACTGTCGCCGCCTCCTCTTGTCTGATCTCACGAATAATCCCTTTTGAGACAGCTTGCTTTATTAAACAAGTGAGGCCCTTTGCTACGATGTTAAAGAGGAAGGGTGACAGAGGGTCACCTTGTTTTAATCCTCTATGAGCTGTGAAATCATTAGACGGGCTGCCATTCAGCAAAACTGCCATTTTAGGAGACCCAACACACCCCCAAATCCACCGTATCCATCTCTCCCCAAAGCCCATTGCTCTCAAAATTTCCAATAAGAATTCCCAAGAAACTGAATCATAAGCCTTCCTAAAATCAATCTTCCAAATCACAGCCCTTTCCTTGCTTTTCTTTAACTGGTGAATAGTTTCAGAAGCAGACATCACGCAATCCAGGATATGTTTGTCTTCCATGAAAGCATGTTGGCTCTCACTGATCACACATGACATGACTTTTTTCAATCTCTTTGCTAGAACCTTTGCCACAATCTTGTAAATACCATGAATGAGGCAGATTGGCCTGAAGTCTTCAAGAGTCTTCGCATCTGTTTTCTTAGGAATCAGACAAATGAATCCCCTATTAACCACTATTGGGCATTTTACCATGCTCGTAAAAGTCATTAAAGAGGTCCATTAAATCGCCACTAATTAAGTCCCATGCCTCCTTATAAAAATTTAGATTAAAACCGTCTGGGCCCGGTGATTTATTACCATCACAGTCCCAGATGGCCTCTTAGACTTCTTCAATAGAGAAAGGCCTTTCCATAATCTGCACTTGATCTCTGGAGATTTTGTTGACCGTGTATCACCCCAAATAAAGCGAGTCTTTGAGTTGGGCTTAAATAGATCAGCAAAATAGTCTCTGGCCGCTTGCTTCACTTCCTCCGGTTCACTAAGCACCGATCCCCCTACCTCAATTTCCCGGATGGAATTTCTCCTTCCACGATTGCATGCATTAACATGGAAAAACCTATTATTTCTATCTCCAAGACTAAGCTAGTTGATTCTAGACTTTTGCCTCCAAATGCTTTCATGATATTTCTCCCTCCTTTTCAAATCAGCCTTCCACTCAAAAACTTTTTTCCTCTCATCTTCACACAAGACACGGCGATCAGCTTCCCTGTCCATGTTTGCAATCTGATTTTTTAGCTCCTTTGTGGCCACGTCCACGTTCCCAAAAAGTTCTTTGTTCCATACTTTCAAAGATTGCTTTACTGAGCCCAGCTTCCTAATCAAGTTAAACTTTCCAGGATATCGCAAACCAGCAGCCCTCCACATATCTTTCAAGGATGACCCAAAGCTCTCTTGAGATATCCAGTAATTGAGGAATTTAAAAGGTTTAAATCCCCAATCCTTCTGTTCTTGCGATAGTATAATAGGGCAATGATCTGAGTCCTCCCTATCTTCAGCCCAAAGCTTGATAGAAGGAAACATGGAAAACCAGCGGGGGTCAAAAAAGGCCCTGTCTATTCTACTCGCCGACCTATAGTTCCACCATGTGAAATTTCTCCCCTGCAATTCAACTTCGCATAGGTTGGCTTGAGAGATAAATTCCGTTAGGGCCCGGGTTCCTCTGTTACAAATTCTGCCACTGAGCCTCTCTGAAGCCGTCAATACCTCGTTGAAGTCACCTATTATCAGCCATGGAATATTCAATTCTTGGATAAAAGCCAGTAATTCCACCCATAGTCCATTCCTCTCCTCCAGCGAGCAAGGTCCATACAGGCCACAGACACCAATGTGTTTATCCCCTGGGACAGTACCATCTACCATAATCCAATTCCTCCCATAACTTCTATTCAAGCAGTTAAAGAAGGTTGTTTCCCACAATAATGATAGCCCACCCGAACCTCCTTCCGCACCCACCTTTACAAAGTCAAAGGTTCCCCCACCCCATAATCTGCCATACTCCACAAAACTCCAACCATGACACTTCGTTTCACACAGAAAAACCATTTTCGCCTGGACCTTACTCATTAAGGTCTTAATACTACTGCACTTCTTTGTAGAGCCAAGGACCTAATGTTCCAAGACGACATACAAAACATAATAGATAGGAAGATACGCAGAAACTCACTACCTATGCTACTTGCTCTATCTTTCCCAGAGTGCTGCCTTATGTGGTTCTCGCTACTGCTGCCACTTTTGCTCCTACAATGGCATCTGCTGCTTCTATTTTTGTTGTCTGCAGTTTTAGGAAAGCCAGTGCTGCTTCTATTTCTGTTAACTTTTTCCTCGTCTTTCTATAAACTTGTAACTACGGATAACTTTTTCTTTTCTGCGTTTTTTTTTTTCCGCTAGCAATTCTTAGCCCGTAAAGCATAATTATATAATTACTGCCATCACTTCTGATCCATTTTAAAGAAAAAAAAAATCGAAACATAGCCATCATTTCCAGTCATCTTCTTCAATAAATTGGTGGCTTGTCACACCATACCTTATATTCATTCTTATAATCCATCATTTCCCTGCAAACAATACGTACGCAGAAATGAAGGAGCAATTCATGGACCACGAGCAGGAATATAAACAAAGTTGCTAGTGTGCCTAACCTGTTAACTATTATATAAACAAATTCATTATTATTATTATTATTATTATTATGATTATTATTATTATTATTATTATTATTTTTGGAGCAAGGATTATTATTATTATTATTATTATTATTATTATTATTATTATTATTATTATTATTATTATTATTATTATTATTATTATTATTATGTCAAAGGCGGCCGATATGTGTTAGGATCTTCAATCTACACAACTGTACAAATCTTGTGATATATTCATTTCTCTTTTTTTATCCATAATTCTAAGGTATAAAATAATAAACAAAAGTGGTTGTGTTGCTCGTCGCATTATTAATATTTCCGTCCATATGTTTATCTATGACTACTTGCAGCTTAGTTTAGCATAATTCAATTTGGATACTAATTAACAAGATCTCCAACCAATCCATGCCATCTTATTAATTATCCAGCATTTCTCTGCAAACTGCTTGGTAGAAGGAATAAGAAAAAAAAATTGAGCAAGTCACTGACCTCAGGGTACGTTGTGCAGAATAAAAAATGCACCACGTTTTAGGTACCAAAAAGATAAGTTAAACAAAATAAGACAATGTATGCCCAAAAATACGAACATATATACCAAAAAAAACTCCATTTTTGGTATGTAGTTGCTTTGAATTTGAAATGTGGTCAGTGTATTCCATTTTCATGGATTTTGGTCCTCATACTACCATATTTTTATTATATTTGGTACTTCCAGGCATATGTCATCATTTAATTGGTTAAGTCATCATGCAAAAATTAAATCGGACCAACCGAATATTGACATGTATTTGGAAGTACTAAATATAATGAAAATATGGTAGTTGAGAAGGTAACTCGGACCGAAGCTAGCTTGCATAATACAGCCTGTAAACCCATTCGGGGTTGGTGTGCATAAACGTAGGGCTGGGAAAGAGCCCATGTGCCCCCCTCATGATGGGGAAGAGTGGCGCTTAGACATAGATGCGCCTCGCTTCCACTAGAGAAGTGAAGGTGCATAGAGGAGGAGATCAGAGTGGATTATAAGAAAAACAATTTCGGAAATTGATTGTACAATACTTATTGTCAGTGACCCGACAAGTTAGGGGAAATGAGATGGATAATATCTCGTCTTTAAAAGATACAATTTGACTTGATTCAGTACCAAAAAGGTATAATGCCCCATGCATTGAAAATTATGGTGGTCATACAGACCTTAAACTATCTTAAATAGTACATGAGAACGATCGAAATGTACAGGTACTCAGACATTGTCTTGTGTAAAGCTTTTTGTACCATCTTGGTCCAGTGGAGTAGTACACGACATTAGTACCCAAATCCATAAAGAGTTTCAAAGAACTCAGTGACCAATTTTTGGCTCAATTCTATGGTTAGAAGAAGACGAAAAAGACTTCACTCGCCCTCATGTTGATGAAAGAAAAATCAGATGAGTCTTTAAGGGACTTTACGAAGCACTTCAATGCACAAGCTATTGAAATTCAAATTTAATAACCTCAACCAAGGCTCATGCGTTGATAATGGCCACCCTAAATGTGGATTTAAAGAAGGCTTTAGCTGCCAAAGCCCCCGACAACGAAGACGATTTAATAGTGGATATTGTTAACCGAATTAATATGGAGGAGGCATTAGCTCTAATAAAGCTCCAGGTAGAAGCAATAGTTGATGAGGTTAGAATGCCAAAGTTGGAAGAAGAAGAATATTGCGAGGTATGTAGATCATTTCTCACAGAAACTCTCTCCTTGCCTTCTCTATAAAGAAAACCTCCCTTCTAACTTCAGCATCGAATGAATGTCTTTTAAAATTAGCTTTATATCATAAATTCGTGTCTTTGTCAGATTAATAAAAACTCATGAATTGGTGTGTTAAACTCATGAATGGGTGTGTTATAGGAGGAAAACATAACTAAAATATAATTGTAATAAGTGTCTGCCATCCCTAAAACATATTAAAAGAATAAGTATATTCGTAGCATGTATTGATTAATTAAGCATGGAACAAGATTTCTTCTTTCTGACAAATATTATTGCTTGTTTTGGCACTGAAACAAACTAATTACATTATTACTAATTAGTATCGGTTACAGTAGTAAAGCGTACTGCATTCTCCTTAAGCTACAAGGTCCAAGTTTCAAGTCCTGGTAGAAGCGGGTGTATAAAAATTATGTTATTGGTAGTGGTCCCACCTCACAAGGATGATATATCGAGCCAGGGAGAGATTAATCCGGTAGTCGACTGGGATACTCTTCTATCATCAAACAAATAAACTAATTACATGATGTTTGTTAGGGATTCCAATACAGTAAATTGCAATGCGTGTAGAGTACAAATGAATGAGCTACTTGGAGAGAAGTTCTTGCACATGAGATGTTTAATGATTGAATGGTTGCTCGTGGTAATGTTGTTTTGTAATTTGTTTTACTGATTCTTGTTCCTTTGACATTCTTGTTGTTTTTTAGACTTCCAATATTTGTGTAATGCTAAACTGCCATTCAGAATTTGTATTTGTCTCTGTAATTGTTTGCAACTGAAATGATTGTATTATTAGTGCATCTAAAATTATTTCCTAAAATTATTGTATTCTTCAATTGATGTGTTTGGTTGGATTATTTTAATTTGCATTTTGGTGTTCTGAATGGACTAGAAAGAATAGAAATGGCCGAGCATGAAGTTTTACTTTGTGCATTGGAGGATATGATTGTTAGAGATTTTGGGTCAAGGCCCACTGCCTTATATATTTGATCAATGGCCTGATTAATCTGCTTAAGTGTTTCGATTGAACTGTGAATGTCATTCTTTCTTCTAGCAATAAGGCCCGTAGCTACAGTCATGTCCAAGTCCTTTGGCTCCATTCCACTGGGAAGTTTCCAGTCAAATTGCCACACCAAATTTGCAAGAGTAAGCTCAACGACAGGTAAGGTATAGGGCATACCAGGACACATCCTTCTTCCGGAACCAAAAGGAAGAAATTCAAAGTCTGACCATTTAAACTCAATGGTAGAGTCAAGAAATCTCTCAGGGTAGATTCTCTCAGGTTCGTCCCAATAACGAGGATCTCTTGCAATTAATGGCCCATCCATTAATAACTATTTTGGTTTTGGCAGGTATGTCATATCCACCATTCCTGCCTATCCCCATTGGTATCAGCAGGATCAGCTGATCCTGAGTTCTCTTTTGTCGTCTCTGTCTGTTGGTGTCTTCTCCATTATTGTTGGAAAACCAACATCTCGTGCTGCGTGGCTTGCTCTAGAGGAATTTTATGCCTCTCCCAATCAGTCTTGCGTCATGGCTTTTCACATGGCTCTGCAGCGCTTGATTTAGCATCCCAATAGGGCGGTGAATATCGCTCTCTCCATAATTTTTTTTTTCTTCGAATGGTATTCGTCGTTGCGTCATGTGCCCTCATGCACCTGAACAACAAGATGCCATCGAATGTTGCCATCGACATATTATCAAAACAGGTCTCACTTTAATGGCAACAACACACTTACCCATCCATATTGGCAATTTGCCTTTGATAAATTGCATGCCTACAGCTGTGTTATCTAACAAGTCACCAGTCGAAGTTCTTTTCAAAAAAACCCCCAAAATAATGTTTTCTTCGAGTCTTTGGTTGTCTATGTTTTCCATTATTGCGCCCACATAATCATCATAAGCTAGATTTTAGGTCTCAACCTTGTTTATTCCTAGGTTATAGCGAGTCTCATAATGGTTATCGGTGTTTAGCCTTGAGTACTAATTATTTATACATTGCCAAACACGTTAGGTTTTTGAAACTATTTTTCCAAAACAAACCACGCATTCTTCTCCTCTGTTTTCTCCGCCTACTGCATCACAAGAGTCTTGGACTTCTATCCCTCTAACTGTTTTCTTTCCCTGTCCTAATTCTGCCCAAAGACTTGCTCCAATGTCCCCAACTACGACTTCTTCTTCTAATTCCGTGTCTAGTACTCCTTTGTTACTAGAAAATTCACCTATTGCAAACCACCCTCAATCATCCACCGATACAGGTTCCTCCTCTGGGTCTTCTAGTTCGAATAGTTCTCCAACACCTTCACCCCCATCCTCTCCTCCACCACCACCACGACAACACAAGATGACCCTCCGAACCAACCTAAAACAAACAACCAGATACTCACCCTCTGTCAATTTATTTACTACCCAATCCACTTCGGAACCGACCTGCTATTCTGAAGCAAAGAAGCACAAAGTTTGGCGAGATGCCATGATTGAAGAGATGAATGTCTTAGTGCGCACCAACACTAGGCGACTTGTTCCTTTTTCCTCGAGGATGAATATAGTGGGCAGTAAATGGGCATTCCGGATTAAACACAAATCAGATGGTTCCGTTGAGCGTTATAAGCTCGCCTTGTCGCGAAAGGATACCACCAATAGGAGGGGATTGACTTCGAAGAAACATTCAGTCTGTCTTCAAACCTCCTACTATTCGACTTGTACTATCTCTTGTTGTCACATGGGGCTAGCCAATAAAACAACTAGATGTACGGAATGCCCTCCTCAATGGAGAACTAGAACATGATGTTTACGTGCACCAACCTGCAGGATTTGTTGATCCGGATAAACCAACCCATGTCTTTCAGCTATTGCGATCTCTTTATGGCCTTAAGCAGGCACCACGAACTTTGGTACTCTCGTCTCTGCTCGTTCCTTGCGTCTCGTGGTTTCAGTATCTCAAGGTCAGATCCCTCTTTGCATGTTTATCTTGATCATGGCATATTGGCATATCTACTTGTTTATGACGATGACATAATGCTCACCAGCAAAAAGCCACGCTTTCTTCATCATCTTGTTCATACTCTTGGACAAGAGTTTGCCTTGCATGATCTTGGCCATGTTAATCACTTTCAGGGCATGCAAGTCTCTTCTGTTCCGGCAGGTTTAATGCTTTCTCAACAAAAGTATATTACCGACTTGCTTAGCAAGGCTGAATTGTAAGCCTATTTCCACGCCGGCTTCCACCTCTATTACTCTACAGCACACTGATGGCGACCCCCTCACAAATCCTACTCTCTTTCAACAACTTGTAGGATCTCTTCATTGTTTGTCTATCACCAGGCCGGACATTGATCTTGCTGTAGGGAAGGTCAGCCAGTACTTGAATGCTCCCACACAGGTTCACTTCAAGGCGGTGAAGCGAATTCTCCGTTATTTATAGCATACACAGCATCTCAGTCTTCTCATCACTAAATCCTCCACGTTCAATCTCCAAATATACACAGATGTTGATTGGGGAGGAAATCTTGGCAACCAAAATTCCACAGGAGGCTTCTTGGTTTGTTTTGGGGGCAATCTGATTTCTTGGGGTTCGCGGACATTTTCTCGGTCCACAACCGAGGCTGAGTATAAATCTCTGGCCGACGGGCAGCTGAAGTAATGTGGCTTCAAGCTTTGCTTCAGGAGCTTGGTGTCAAAACACCCTCGCCCACTCTTTGGTGTGATAATATTGGGGTGGCTTTCATCAGTCACAATCCAATCCTACGGGCAAGAACCAAGCATGTCGAGATAGATGCACTTTTCGTCCGGGATTTTGTGGCGCAAAAACGGTTGCATGTCAAGTTCATAGGAAGTGATGACCAATTGGCTGACATACTCATGAAGCCACTGTCCACAACCCATTTTCAGACAATCCGCAGCAAACTCAATCTCTACAAGTCCCCGAGCCTGGTTTGAAGGGGATGTAGAGATATGGATATTATCAGATTCTGATAGAGTTAGTAACATTCCTAGATTAATGCTACTATTTCCTGATATGTATAGTTACTGTAGGATAAGAGATAACTCTCTCTTGTGATATCTATGATGTAGTTATATTCTCATACTTGTATACGACACAATTATACTCATCAGGATCAGATTATAAATACAAACACCAATGGCTCAACCTGACATTGAGCCTTTCACACATCTGTGTTCTTATAAGGATGCAACGAAACTTTTTGTGGAGTGGGGATGCCCATAGGTACAAAATTTGTATAGTGGCTTGGAAGTGCATTGTCTCTACTGCCGAGTACTCCGTGGTGTTCTGAAGGATTGTGTTATTCGCTGTATCGGGGATGGTAGAAGTAGTATGTTTTGGCACGACCAATGGCTTGATTCCACTGTTCTCAAACTATCATCGTATCCAAAGATTGTTCTCTTTAGCCGCCTTTTGTGATGTTTCAGTTGCAGAATCCTTTATTTGTGCTGTTGGGAATTGGTCTTGGAATCAGTCTTGGAGATGGACTCTTTACCAATGGGAAGCTGATGTGGTCTTCTGCCCGGGTCCATGAAGCACGTGTCACAACAATATTGGTGCCATATGGAAATTTTTTCGGGCCCACTGTTTTTTCTCAAATGTTTAAATTCCAAAATTAAGAAAAATGTGTTTTCTAATTTTTAAATCCTCTACTAGCTGGTCATATCGGTTTTCCAAATTCAGCTTGATTACGACCACCGTCGCTGAGAGATGACAACATCCATGCTTGCAGCACTCACTCATTCCAATTAAAACTTATATTGGTTTTCCATTTTCCTTCGAATCGCTTGTCACCGTTGCAGGTCGAAGAAGATGACTTTTGTAGTGGTAGCACAAATGGTGCAGGGGCAAGTACTGGAGATGAAAGAGTTGAGTATGGATGGTGGTGTACGGTACCAGCAGGTGAAGGGAAGGAGAATGAGATTTGATGGGGAAAAGGAGCCACAACATTTTCGAAAATTTGCTCCAGGATTTTTTTTTTTTTAAGAACAACTAAGTTTTATTGCAACAACAGAGAACTTGTATTCATTTGGAAAAATGCTAATGTTTGCTGGGGAATATTTAATCCACCATGTTTTTGATTCTCCTCACTCTTTTCCGAAGAGCCACGCAGAAAAAAAAATCTTTATTAAATACCAAAAGAGATTAATGCACTTTTTTCTAGTAAAAGAAACAATCTCGTTGAAATGGAATCTGGGTATGGTTTTACTTGAAATAGAGTCGGGTGAACCGGGATAAAATGGAGAAAAAAGGTGAAAAAAAAACTCCAGGTACCAAAAAGGTGCTTGACCCCATAATTAATAAAGTGTTTATAAAAAAGAGATACTCCTTCTAGCAATAGAGACTTGGATGGCTAATGATGATGTCCCTCCATTTCCATCAAGAATCTATTGAACGGTATGGAACAGGAATCAAGTGAAGATCATTCTTCCTCCTAGCAATAAGGCCCGTAGCTTCAGTCATGTCCAAGTCCTTTGGCTCCATTCCAGTTGGTAGTTTCCAGTCGAATTGCCACAACAAATGTGCAAGAGTAAACTCAACAAAAGGTAAGGCATAGGGTATACCAGGACACATCCTTCTTCCGGAACCAAAAGCAAGAAATTCAAAGTCTGACCCTTTAATGTCAATTGTAGAACCAAGAAATCTTTCAGGGTAGAATCTGTCAGGTTCATCCCAATAGCGAGGATCTCTTGCAATTGCCATTGCATTAACAACTACTTTGGTTTTGGCAGGTATGTTATACCCACCAATCCTTAAATCCACCCCTGATTCCCTTGGAAGAAGAAAAGGAGCAGGTGGGTGAAATCTTAAGGTTTCCTTGATCACAAGTTTTAAGTAGTTCATCTCTCTAAGGTCTGCTTCCTCAACAGTGCTTTTCTTGCCCAAGATTTGCCTCACCTCATTCTGTGCTTTTTCCATGGTACTCGGATTCTTTATCAGCTCTGACATTGCCCACTCTATTGTTGTGGCTGATGTTTCACTCCCAAGGGTACAGAGTTGCTGAAATTAATAGACCAAAAAACTTAAGATGATTATATAACCATACCGGGTACAAGTTCAACCTTAATATTTTAGTATGATAATAACAATGAGAATTAGAGTTCAAAATTAAATTTGAGTGCAGAAAATGAAAAATAATTTTTTTGAGCAGTAGAAATAGTTACCAAAATGAATGCCTTGATCTTCTTTCTTGTGAAGCGGAACTGATCATGGCCTTGACCCTCAAGATTCAAAAGAACATCCACAAGGTCTTCTGCTTCTTCGCTATAAGAGCTAGATTTTCCAGTGGAAGAAATACGTTCTTTCATTACTTTTTGAAAAAACTTATCAGCTCCTCTACGCATCATCCATAGCTTAAATTCAGAAATTAATCCCAGTAACCTAGCTGATGGGAAAAGATCAAGCACACTGTAACCAGTTACACCTAAGTTCTCTAACATCATATGAGCATATGGCTTGAACTCTTCTCCATGCTTCCATGACTTGCCAAATACGTTCTTTCCCATTATGCAACTCGTTAAAGAATATAGCATACTACTCAGGTTGACGGGCAATCCCAATCCGGCACGAGCCGAAACAGACTTGATGAGCTTGGGCACCTCCTCTTTCCTCACCAATCTGAAAGAGCGTAGACGTTTTGAATTGAGTACCTCACTCACCAGAACTTTCTTCATTTCTCTCCAATGATCTCCATACGGAGCATACACAAGCTCTTCGTTGTCAAAGGTTATGATGCTTATGGAGGGCATAGGGGGTCGGTCAACAAGGTGGATGTCATGGGTTCTCATCACTTCTCTTGCAGCTTCTGGTGAGGAAACCACAACTTGGGAAACTTGCCCAAGCTGGAGGTGCATGACGGGTCCATATTTGTTGGCCAATTCTCTGAAACGATGCTGGGGTAGTGACCCAACCAGCTGGTGCAAGTTGCCTATTATAGGCAACCTCCATGGCCCTGGTGGTAAGTTTTGGGTGGAGGGTTTGGTTTTCAGCTTTTTGAAGCTTCTTATTATTAACCCGACAGAGGAAAGTAAGAGAAAGATGGTGGTGATTGGGGAAAAAGATAAGAAAAGTTCCATGCTTGGATAGAAACTCTGATTAATTGCAAGATGTGGATTCCCTTGCATGGGAAGATATATTTATATAGATCCATAAGGTGGTCCCGAAAAAAGAAAACCATTCCATATCCTAGTCAATACGTCATTTAAATCACTTTAAAATGATTTAAGGAAATAACATAGAGAATAGGTATTCGTATATAGAAAGATAAGGAAAAATGGTGACATTATCAAAACCTATATTGTGAGGGAGCTTAAACTATCATTTTAAATTACCCAATTGGCCGGCATTGGTTGCTGTAGTTAGACGTATTGCATTCCTCTCAAATCCCAACGTAGAGCTTTCGGAGTATTGGTGAAAACGGATGGATGAAAATTGTGCTAATTAGTAGTTGTCAGTGACGCATCGTCGAATCGTCAAGCCATGGAGAAAGATTAGTCCGGTAGTTTTTTTTATGATAAATTAGTCTGGTAGTTCAGAAAGAGATTAGTCTGAAGTACGATATTCTTCAAGCACAAAAAAAAGCTATCATTTTAAATCACTTTACTAAGGGTCATATCAAGCCAAAAAAAATGATGTGGGAGCAATTATGGTGGTATTTATAAATCATCACTTAGAGAGACAATTTGTACGGGCATCGACAACCAGGGGCGAACTCGGGAAAGTATTTTCGGGAGGGCTAAAAAGATAAAATGAGCCCAAATTTAATTTCCGACCTCTAACTACCATCAAATATATACTAAAAATAACTCATGATCAAAATTTGGTGGGGGGGGGGGGGGGGGCATGGCACCCACTATTGTGTCCGCGACTGTCGACAACTAAAGAAAATAAATCATATATATTTTAAACGTAAGTTACCTCTGAGAAAATATTTTTTGAAACGCCCGGACCCCTATTTACCGTACATAGTAAACACGTGCCAGAACTGTACGACCCGGCCAATCAAAGCCCAGCATACAGTGTATACAACAGAAACTCTGGCTCAACAGCCCAAAATATAAACATCAAAACTGGCCCAAGGCCCAACAATAACAATAATCAGCACAGCGGAAGGCTTTAAAACTCACAAAGACACTGTATGCGACACTGATGCAAACTATGGATCCGAGTCCTGTCCAAGGAATAACGTCGCAGCCTGTCTGGAATGCATCAAACCTGAACCACAAATAACTCAACCTATAGGATGAAAGCCCGCAGGTGAGGGGTGAGTCCGAAGTGCTCACAACCATGGATAGACGATCAATATGCAACACTATAAATTACTCAAGGTCGAAAACAGGCATAACAGCCAAACGCACCAAACCAAAAGACTCGACCCAAAACTGGTCCAAGACAAAAAAGACTTAAACAAAACCCAATCTCCAGTTTTATCTTTCTAGGCCCCGTCACGGATAAGCTAGGGTCGTACCAGGTTATCAACCTGTTCTTGGTGCCAGATCAATAAGAACCCGGGATCAACATCCCAATAACAAACTCAGGGATCAAATCAAACCGGCATCAACATACCCATCACAAGTAACCCAGATCATGGCCACCACAAAACAGTCTCAAACCATCCGGTCGTACCTCTACTTACCACGTGACTATTATATCATCATCATTCAAAACCAAGTCTCAGGGATCAACATCCCTAACCAAAACACCGGGATAGACATCCCATTCCAAAACCGAGGATCGACATCCTGATCATAATTTATTATTTAATCCATTATTTTTATACCATAAGACACGGAAATAAACATCCAAAACTCAATGCACGGGGATAAACATCCCAAAACCAAATCATGGGGATAAACATCCCAAAACCAATCAAGATACTGGATAAACATCCCGAAACAAACCACAGCAAATGCAGCAATCAACAGTGCAACAATCATCAAATACAACAACCGAGTAATATAGGCACATATTGAAGGAAATCCATCCTCACCTTAGCTGATTACTCAACTCTGAACATAATGACCGGTCCAAAGCCGGCTCCTCGGGAAACTGCCCGATATCATAACCTATACAACAAAACAACAAGCTCACATAAATGCACATAATCGGTAGGCTATGATGCCATAAATTGTAAATTAAACCCCCCTCGGTTATACGTCTTCATCTCCATAAAATTATTATACTTGCCAAAATATAATTACCAAATTTTATTATTTTATTTTTTTCAAAAGGTATTATCATATATACTTAGTGTAATATTCTCCAGAATATACAATATCATATTTATTTCCAAAATATTTTCATGGTATGCATTCCCCTTTTCTGGAATTATTTACTCTTATAATAATTTTTCAAAGGAAAATCGTATTATAATTACATTTTCTCAAAATAATGTTAGTGATATCATTTTTTTTTCCAGTAAAACATATTCATATACTTCATATATATTTATTTACCAAAATACTATAACTCATTTTTACCATATTATTATTAAAATAACCATAACATAATTACCTTAATTTCCAAAAATAGTCATATCCCATATATATATTACCATTTATATCCATAATATATACATATATAATACCGTTTAAATCATTAACCATCCTCATCATATTATGGCTTGCATATGACCTTGACCATTTAATTATTCTTCAACTTCAAATAATCAGATCATCAACCCAATAAAACATTAGTAAGGTTACTAGCCATTTTAATTGTTTTATTTACTAGCTTCTTAATCCACAAATAGAATTATTAATCATATTATTCTTTGTAATGATGCTAGTATTATTATTATGGAAGTATAAATCAAATCCTGGTCATGGTTCCAACTTAAAGAAATCCCTTTAATTGCAACATAACTTACCCAGATCATTTAGTCAATCAAACTATTAACTTACCAAAAACCTAAATTAATTATATACTCCAAATTTTAATAGCCCACAATAATTTTCTTGTCCAAATGTTTTAGCCCATGCCGTGGTCCAAACAAAAACCTTCAGCCCACTACATAATGTTTATCAGCCCATTACTTTGAGTTAAACCCACCTTACTCGCTGAAATCTATTTCAGCAGCAAACGCCCATGGTTGAAGACGTCCTCGACAGCGGCACGACGGCGAAGGCGAGCAAAGGCGCTAGGAGAAGAAGGAGATGGCGGCGAGGTTGCGTGTGGTGGTGTCTGCAGTCAGCAGCAGCAGGAGTAGTGGAGGATGGCGGCGGCTGCAGTTGCAGACGGGGCGGCAGGGAGGAGGCAAGTCGCACGGCGATCGTCTCGTTGGCTCGTCACGTCAGCGATGGCGCTCTGCTGTGGCAGCGCGGGACGACGAGGGCGAGAGGAGCATGGTGGCTACCGATGCTGGTGCTGGAGGAGGCGGTGCGGCAGGTGGCGAGCGGCAGCGACGACCCAAATCGACAGTAACGATGGCGCTGCGACGGAGAAGAGAAAAGGGGAGGAAAGAAATGGTGGTGATGGCGGAGAGCTGGTGTGAGGAGGTGATGGTGACCGGCGGTGGCTGTCTCGGTGGTGTGGTGTTTAGTTGTTTATCTCTTTTCTTTTTTTCTTTTTTTATTTCCTTCCCTTTTTGGTTTGCTTACACTGGGTTTTCTGTTAGCAAAGGTGAAGGAATGATACTGGGCAGTGGGTTTTGCAGGAGCAGGAGGAGAAGAAGGTGGTGTGTTGGTGGTGTACTGGGTGTATGTGTGTGTGTAGGAAGAAGAAACACTCTAGGCAGGGAAAAGCAGGGCATGGCACGGGTAATACAGGGAAGGCAGCTTATAGGCGGCACAGGAGAAAAGAAAGTGTCGCCTGCAGGCGTGTCCATACCGGACCAGAAAATAACTGCACACCCCCCTTAGTTATTTTTCGGTGTGATTTTCTGAGGATTCCGGGACCCGAAAAATACCCACTTAGGTCCGAAAAATCCACGGAAAAATCCCGAGCGCGGAAAAAACCTCGGTTCGAAAAAAACGACGCTCGATTTACCTTAAATTAATTATCCAAGAATAATTCTTCTGGTAAATCACTGTAAAAAGACTTTTACAGTCCCAGTAAAAATACCAATTTTTTACCCGAGCTGTTACATTTTTCTCATTTTTGAAATGTCTTCGGTCGAAAAATCAACCATATGGCGTGTAAATGTAGATTTTGTTTTTGATACTAGTCGACCTCTTGTGTTTTTGACATAAGAGTGCCAATGAGCTACAAGCCCATTGATAAATTTGATATTTGGAAGTGATTCCATGCAAATTGAAAGTGGTGAATGAATGATGAACTATTTTGACGCAAAAAAATTCTCCTAACCAAATACGACATAGGACTATCTATATATGTGAAGAGGGTTGCATGGGGAGGTTGAAAAAAAGGCTTTGCTAAGGTACCCCAAGGAAGTTAGGGTTTGCCGAGCGTTGCCCTCCCCAAAGGGAGCTTGAATGTCTAAGGGCTTGGACAAGGAGTGGCCACCTAAGCCACCCTGTAAAAAATAATGATTTTGATATTTTATAATATTAATTTTCAGTTTTAGATAACAGGTACATGTTATATATACAGTGATACTTCTTATGAGATAAAATTTGATAAAAGTTAATTAAGGTTTGTCGAGGGTTGCACCTTCCAAAGGGAGCCTAATGAATGTAGGAGGGATCGGAGAGGACGCAGTGGCCACCTAGGCTACCCGACCATCGTTTAAGGACAAACTTATGCAATGGAGGCCGGGGGTTGTTCCGTTCAGAGGGTTTAAAGTCGTGGACCTGGATATTGATTACGTTTGAAGCAAGAATAAATTAAACAAGATCATCGAGAAAGTTGACAACTTAAAAGTCTTTGTACGCATAATTTAACAGGATAGCCAACAATGTGATAATTTTTTTTTTTGGTTACCATGAGTGTCATTAATCTTAAATTTAAGTTACAGCTGGAATAACAGATTGTCTGTCAATATGCAAACTATTCTGAACATGGGAAGGAGGATAACGTAAAAATCGAATATCTGCAATGTCCGAAGAGAGATTGAGGCCGGCTTTCGCAAATCCATCAGCAACATGGTTAATGTCTCAAGTGCAATGCTGGAATTGAACGCTTGAGAAAAGGTTGCACACCTGTTTAATCTATAACAGCAACGGGTGTATTGCCAATCGACTTCTCTGCTGACCAGAGAGCACCTGAAGAGCCTTAACACTGTCAGATTCCAAGATCACCTGTTGAGCACCAATCTCACTCGCTAACGCCAGTCCATCAAGAAGAGCATGGAGTTCAGCTAACACAAATGAAGTAAAAGAAATTCTTCTCCAATACCCAAGAATCCAATCACCATTGCTATCACGTGCAACTCCCCCTGTTGCCGCCGCTGGTACAGACCTAGCCACAGCAGCATCTACATTTATTTTAACCCACCCAGGGGTCGGAGAATGCCAACATACTTGTTGCCGAGTAGTCCCATCATCCGGGAGCAGAGAGCATTCCAGAGCCACTTCTTTAGTATATCTTAAAATATGCACAAGTACCGTATCAGGAGGACGGGGTTCTTCAGCAAATACAAACTCAATTCTCCACTTCCAAATGATCCATGACGCCATGCCAAATACAAGGGAAGAGGGTAGAGCAGATGTGACATGAAATTGTGATTTGAGCCCTCGTAACAACCAGGTTTCTTGATCACAAGAAAAGAAATCACCCCACATTCTAGGGGTGATCAGTTGCTGCCGTATTATCTTAGAACCCGGACAATCACGTAAAGCATGAAGACAGGATTCGACACCGTGTGAGCATCTTGGACATCTAGCTTGAACAGCAATATGTCTACGAACACGTGTAGCATTCGTAAAAATAGCATCATGGGCCACTTGCCATATGAAGGTTTTAGCCCTAGGTAAGCCTTTCCATTTCCATAATGCTTGCCAGAGTGGGGCACGTGAATTGTTCGAAGTAGGTGGATTAGCTAACTGATAAGCTGATCGAACAGTACACTCGCCGGATGATGTGCCTTCCCAGTAACAAATATCCTCGTTCCCCACACCAGCTGGAGGAGGTAGAGCATGGACGTATGGAATAATATGGGGAGGTAAAAATGCATGCAAAAGTGTCCAGTTCCAATTTCCACTAGCTCACTTTCCGTGGGTTCCACGGACTTGCTTTTTAATTAATTTTGATAAATAAAATGAATTTTATTCTTATCATAATTGATTAGAAATTTTTAGATAATTATGTTTATTATTATAGTCAATTATCAGTTTAATAGGAAAAAAAGAAATAATAACTCTGCGTATGAATTTTCTTTTTTGAACAATTTGGGTGTGATTGGAATTCTTTTTAAAAAAGTATAATTAAGATCAGGTTACTCTGAAATAATTATATTTGTCATTATTTGAATAATAATCTTATCTTATCAATTGTAAAGTTTATCAATCTAAAGCTAATATAATTCTTATTAGATAATAATAATAGAGTAAATCACATAATATATATATATAACAAATAATATATTAATATATATATATGGTGTGTGTATATTTTTTAATATTGAAAATACAATGACGATGACTTTTGTTTTCAAATCAATGACATAACTAATAAAAAGAGTTTTATTCTTATCATAATTGGTTAGAAACTCTTGGATAATTATATTTATCATTATAACCAATTATCAGTTTAATGGGAAAAAAAATAATACTTTTGCGTGTGAATTTTTTTTTTGAACAATTTGAGTGTGACTGGAATTCTTTTTAAAAGAGTATAATTAAGAAGAGGTTACTCTGAGATAATTATATTTGTCATTATGGCCAATCAAACTACACTTACAATTTTTCACAGGTCAATAAAGAAAGATCCCCAAAACCTCTACATAGCAATAAACTAAGACTCCAAAAATCCTATATGTCAAAATCTGATGAGAAATACAGAGATTAAACACATCACTTAATTTTACTACAAAGATGCATGATACATTAGGAATCCATACAAAAGCTTGAAGACCTTATCTGCGTCCTCATATTTGTAAAGTAAAACTTCCCCTTGTCGTAAAGGCAGATCAAGTTCAACAAAATAGCTCATGATACAATAAAGTCGGGGAATACTTGAAAATTGATTGTTAGGAGAGGAAATATTGACTTTAACAGAGTGAGAATTCACTAAGCTAAGTATGCAAGCTTGATGATATCTTCACAAAACCATTATTATTTTTACTACCGACTTGATTGTGCTACTGAAACCGTGAAGCTATCAAAGGTTCTATTTAATAAATCAATCTTGAAGGGCTTTGTGTTGACCCAAGTCTCACTTTGGAAGTCAGTAGTGAGAGAAGCACCAAGTAAGCTACCAAATAATCTAATGCATAAACTTTTGAGCCTCGTCCTTTCGGTTTAGCCTTGTAGATTATTTGGGCCAGTCTACTGTTTGGGGCATGACAAAATGATAGCCGTAGGGGAGAGCAAAAATACCGGCCCGACCCGACCAAACCGATACCGACGTATTCGGTACGGGTATATGTCGGTATTTGAGGTGGTCGTTATACCCTTAGTTCGGTATAATACCATACCGATTTAACTACGGTAAGGATCGGGACGAAGCACGGTATACCAATGGTAACCGAACCGTTTCATTTATTGCCTCATCAGCTCACCTAATTAATACCAGTTAAAAAATTAAAAAAATTACCTTGCCTCTCCTCTCGGCAATCGACCCTAAATAATAAAACATGTTATGTTATGACAAAAAAAAATCGTGTTAAGCCCACTCTTCTCCTCTCCCTCTCTCAAACTCTTCCCCTCCCTAAAGGCTATAGCCGCCATCGTCCCCCCACCCTGCCTCCGTCGTCGCCCGGCCTCTGCATCCACCGTTCCCCGGCCCCTGCCTCAGCCATCATCTTGGCCCTGCTTCTGCCGTCGTCCCCCACCTCCACCCTGTTCTTGAAGACAACAAGAACCCCCCATTGTCAACTCTCTCCCCCCCTCCTAAGTATCGATTCAGGGCCACAATTACCTCCGGCCTCCACCATGACTGTCGCAATGCATTAGCAACTCCCCTTTCTGATTCTATATATAAAGTCCCATCTTTAAATCCCTAAGTTACTAAATCCCCAAATTAAAACCCTAACATTTGTGGATGCAAACGTATTGTTACAAACTGAAATTTTTTCAGGATTTGTTTTAATTGAGAGATACAAATCGATAAATATCGATTCTGACCGAACCGATGTCGGTATACATCAGTATTATACCAATCGGTATTGCTCAAATTCGGTACATGTATTTGTCGGTTTATGGGATATGTCGGTACACTAATACCGACCATGCGTCTTTGCAGTACATACCGTAACGCCCGATTACTCCCTCCTAGATAGCGGAGCCACTCCACTTTCAGATGGGCTTGGGCCATGGTTTGTGTCTTAAGGGTTGATACTGGGATTACGATCGGTACTGCCAGTGAATCGAGGTATCTATGCTACGGATTTGGGTTCCACTCGCAAGGATACACAGTCTAAAGGAGGAGAGAATGTGATGGCCCAAGTCCCACATCAGAAGTGAGTGAGAGAGGTCTTTGGGATATATCCACCAAGTACTTAGCTACCAAATAACCTCAAGTTTAACATCTTAGGCCACGTGATTTCAGACCAACTGTGGAGATTATTCTGAGCCAGTTGATTACTTGGAATGTGACAGTCAGCTCCCAACCTAAAATTACTACCAATAGCTCTTGCTTGACTTGGTAGCGTTCCTCAACCCTCACCTATTTGATGCTAGTCTAGGATCTAAATCAAGCCATAAGCCATGTATTGAGGCGAATTCCTCAATTATGTCTAACTCTCTCAATAGTTAAAGCTAAGGGCTGGTTGGATATTGTTGTTCATGTAATTGAATTTCGCCTCTAGATTCTTCAGTCTCTACCTAGGTTACTTGCAAAAGGATACCCAGACTTCTCAAGTGATTAAACACACAATAAACATTCAAGAATCAAAACAGTTAGCAGATCGAAAACCTTGGGCAATTATAATATAACTTGAGTAATTGTTACCCGTTGGCCTAAGAAAATAAGCATAGTTCATAGTAGAAGGTAAAAACAAATCAAAAATAGATATGTTCATGCTTACAAATCTTAAAAAAAAAAAAAGCAAAATTAAGAACTCCAACGATGATGGCGACAAGCTTCTCTTGGGTTTCAAGAGTTGAAGAAAAGAGTGTAATTATTTCCTCTTTTATTTCCATACTTTTCTTTTCACAGTGTTGACTAGGGTTCCTCCTCTCCTTGAATGCTCCTTGACTTTAGGTTCTTAATGCAATCCTCTTTTAGAGTCTTTCCAATTCAGGAGATCTAGGAGACATTCTTCAATTGTGTTCAGCAGATTCTTGCTCAAGTTGAGCTGTTTCTTGGCTCACATTACTATTCAGTCTCAGTATTTTACTGTAGTAAGTCCTAAGCTAATTACTTCTCATCATGCAGTTCAGGTGGCTAGCTCAGATTATCGTTGTTTCTGTTATTGTTACTTTTGAGCCTATGGATTCTATTGCTACCTATGCTACTTGCTCTATCTTTCCCAGAGTGTCTCCTTATGTGGTTCTCGCTACTGCTGCCACTTTTGCTCCTACAATGGCATCTACTGCTTCTATTTTTGTTGTCTGCAGTTTTAGGAAAGCCAGTGCTGCTTCTATTTCTGTTAACTTTTCCCTCGTCTTTCTGTAAACTTGTAGCTACGGATAACTTTTTAATTTCTGTTTTTTTCTTTTTCCGCTAGCAATTCTTAGCCCGTAAAGAATAATTATATAATTACTGCCATCATTTCTGATCCATTTTAAAGAAAAAAATGGAAACATAGCCATCATTTCCTGTCATCTTCTTCAATAAATTGGTGGCTTGTCACACCATACCTTCTATTCATTCTTATAATCCATCATTTCTCTGCAAATAATACGTACGCAGAAACGAAGGAGCAATTCATGGACAACGAGCAGGAATATAAACAAAGTTGCTAGTGTGCCTAAACTGTTAGCTATTACATAAACAAATTCATTATTATTATCATTATTATGTCAAAGGCGGCCGATATGTGTTAGGATCTTTTCTTTTTTTTGAGTAAAGATATGTGTTAGGATCTTAAATCTACACAACTGTACAAATCTTGTGATATATTCATTTCTTTTTATTTATCCATATTCGAAGGTATAAAATAATAAACAAAAGTGGTTGTGTTGCTCGTCGCATTATTAAGATCGCCGTCCATATATTTATCTATGACCACTTGCAGCTTAGTTTAGCATAATTCAATTTGGATACTAATTAACAAGATCTCCGACCAATCCATGCCATCTTATTAATTATCCAGCATTTCTCTGCAAACTGCTTGGTACGAGAAATAAGAAAAAAATTTGAGCAAGTCACTGACCTTAGGGTACGTTGTGCAGAATAAAAAATGAACCACGTTTTAGGTACCAAAAAGATAAGTAAAACAAAATAAGATAATGTATGCCCAAAAATACGAACATATATGTGATAACCCACATAATTGAGGGTTAAGGTGTTAATTTGATGAGGAAGGGTGCTGGGATGAGCGTTGGTTTCAGTTGGCCTCAGTTGGCTAACTTTTGGTTCCAGTTGGCTAGCCATTGGCACGATTGGATTAATTAGTGCGCGATTAGCCTTAATCGCGGGTTAGTGTGTGTTATGGGCTTAGGAAAAACTAAGTGAGGGCTAAGTATGGACGATTTGTCTTGGTTTTGTTGGTTCAAAAACAAGCATGAGGTGGAGGATAAGCATGAGGTGGAGAGCTGCTTAGGCTTAGTGGCAGTATGAGGGCAAAAGGCAACAAGTGGCTGCTTAGTCACCTGCTTGCCTTAGCCTAATCTGCCCAAGCAAGTACCTCAACCCTCTTTTTGTGGCAAAAACGTGGGAGAGACTCTGGGAGAAAGGCTTAGCATTCTCAAGGTTTTCCCAAGGCTCTTACACAGAAAGGAAGGGGGTAAGTGAGCTTGATTAGAATTTATGCATGTTTTGGTGCCAATTGGCTTGCCTAGTGTGCTATTGTCATGGACAGTGCACCAATTCGAATTTGTGTGAAGTTTGTGGCTTTGTTGTTAGATGTTGGATGGTGGAAAGGCAGTATCTCAGGTGGGGGCGTTGGTTGGTTGAGCTGATGCGCAATTGGCCCCGTAGGAGGCCAATTGGTGCGCTGGGTGCGCACAATTGTCCCTACAGGTGGCCAATTGGCCCTCCCAGTAGCTAATAAGCCTGGAGGGGGCAACCTGATGGCTTGCAGGTTTAACAAGTGCCCCTGTACTAATGCACTTGAATGGGACATTTGACTTGGTTTGGAGTGCCAATGCATGTATTGGGGCTAGCCGATTGGCCTAATTTGGCCAGTTGGTGTGTAGGCTAACTTATGTGAGTTCCTATTCTATTTTTTGTATTTCCGTTCTATTTATTGATGTTACTTTACGTATGGCAGGTGCTAGAAACTTAGGAGTACCAAAAGAAAGGGAAGGGGCTAGTGAGGCCTAATCTTGAGTAAGTTGGGTTGTCATGCTTGTAATAGTTGATGGTGCTAGCTTGTTAGTTGGTGACCCAATATGCTTGTTGATGGCACCAATGGTGCAATATTGATGATAAGATGATGATGCCATCGCTTATTTGCAAGTCCGATATTCGGGCTGTGCATTTCATGCATTACATTTGGATCTTGACATTGGCATAAGATGATATTGATGATGAACCTTGTAGTGCTCCAAGGCTGCTTGGTCTTATGAGATAGTGGTGGTGTTGTGCTTGGCGCCGTGTGTGGTTTTGGTAGCCAATCGGTTATTCCTCGTACATGGGGCTGTGGGATAAGAAGTAACACGGATGGCAGGGCTAGTAGACCATGCAGGTAGGCTCAGTACAACTCCACGATAGCTTACCCGTGGGCTGATCACGGTGCATTGATGTGAAGCTGTTGGTTGTTGTTGCTACTTCTGTGTTTTATTGTTGTTGCTGGTTTGATCACCAGCTTATTGAGTCAGTGGACTCACCCTCCTCTTTTCACTCACTTTGTTTCAGGGCAAGGAGTTGATCAGCTTGGTAAGGGAAGGCTCGAGAGACAGGTTTTGTTAGATGATGGGTACTTATCAAGATCTGGTTCTACCTAGATTTTGTGTACATGAAAAGAATTGGCATAAGAACACATGTGGTGCCCCATCTTTTATGTACATGCCTTATGTAAAATAAAGCTTGTTGTTGTGAGTTCAATTTCGTATTTCGTTTTATGTTTCCCGTGTTAATGTTTGCTGCGCAATATCGTTCCTGCCTGTTGGGCTAGCTTCTACCCATTGTTTGATATAGGCCTTTGGGTGCCCTGTAGCATGCTAAGTGATGCACAAGGCACCTGGCCGGTCATGTATTGAAGGGGCGTGACAGTTATGGTAGCGGAGTGTGGTTTAATTGATGCTAAGGGGCTTAGGCTAAAAAGGGTTGCTAAAGGCTGTTACCCATTATTAGAGACCGTGGGATGGTGAGAGCTAACTTTTCCGTGTTGGTTCTCTTGTACTTTGTGTGCAGGTAAGCCAACAAAAAGAAGGTTGGGAATGGAAGTGTTCACTGATGTTGCTGCCTCAGAAGTGGAATCTGTTCAGGATGTCGAGGATGTGGGTGATAAGACTTACGTCCTAAGGGGTGCCAGTGATGAGTTTTCCAGCGAAGCAGAGTATTCAGATGCCTAGCAAGTGATGCCTTTGGAGGTGCTGAAGGCTGGTTTTCATGGTGTTATCAGGGAGTTGAGACTATGGCTGAGATGATGGCTGCTGACGAAAAAGAAGGGAGGACCTGGTACATCGAGAACACAGTGGGGAATCTCTTTTGGTGGCATTCGTGAAACTCGATCCACCAATATTTTCTGGGGCTGAAAATTAAGACCCCACAACGATTTATAGATGAGGTGTAGAAATGTTTCCAAGTGATGGAATGTACCCACCATCGAGCAGTTGCTCTTGCTGCCTTTCGGTTAAAGAGGGATGCAGCTAACAACTAGTATGATTCTAAAATGAAGGAGAGGATGCCTGATGTTGTCCCGTGGACTTAGACTGAGTTTTGTGCCATATTTCTTGAGTGATTCCTGCTTGAGAGTGTTAGGGATCAAAAGACGGCAGAATTTGAACTCCTAAGGTAAGGGGACATGACAATGGGAGAGTATGAATCCAAATTCACAAACCTATCCAAGTATGCCTTGCATATCATTCTGGATGAGCGGAGGAAGATCAAAAGGTTCATTGTTGTGCTGAAGGGTTACATACATAACTCTTTAGTGGCAATTCAATTCAGCTCCTATGCTGAAGCAGTTGATGAAGCTTGGGCAATTGAAGCAAAGAACCGAGTAGAGAGAAGTGAGGCAAGTGCCAAGAGGGAAAATCAAGACAACACTCAAAGCCAACAAAGTTTTTCTGCTGGTTCAAGCCAATTATGAGGACACAGGAAGATAGGAATGTGGGTTAACTTACCTAGTGCCCGATTCAGGGGCAGTCCTAGTTACGGTGCCTCAAGTTTTGGTGGGAGCTCGATGAGACCTGTAGTCAGCCAGTATAGGGGTGCATAGAGTATGCAAGTGAGACCCAGTATGGTATGCTTTATGTGTGGTCAGTTTGGTCATATGTCGCGGGATTGTCAGGTGGGGCAGAACATATGTTATTCGTGTGGACAGACCGGGCATAGAGCTCGGGAGTGTTCTGTTGGGCAACCATCCATGGCATCCAGTGTGGCATAACCATCACCTAGGCCACAACGGGCTGACGACCAGTCCGCTTTCTGAGGTAGGGGAGGTACTAGAAGTGGAGCTGTTGGTAGAGGCAGTAGCTACCAACCGAGTCAGGGACAAGCCCGTGTGTTTTACTTGACTCAGGAGGATGCTAGAGTCTCCAACACAGTCGTAACAGGTATACTCAAAGTTAATTTATGCCCTGAATTGTCTTTAATTGATACAGGGTGTACTCACTCCTTTGTTAACTCACATTTTGCCAAGTATTTTGAGGAAGCACGTAGTGATTTGGGGAGTCTGTTGGCTGTGTACACACCACTTGACGAGCGTGTCCTTGTGGATGAGGTATACTGGGGATGTGATATTTGTGTCATGGATCACCACTTGCCGTCAAATTTTTTGTTGTTGCCAATGGCCGATTTTGATGTAATTCTGGGAATGGATTGGTTGTCTCTGTATGGTGCACGGGTGGATTATGCAAATAAAAGGGTGAAGTTTCAGCCCACAGGGGAGGCAGAATTTATCTTTCAGGGAAAGTTCGTCTCTTCACAACCCCAAATAATTTCTCAGTGAAGGCGGCTCGGGTGGCACGATAAACAGATTGCTTGTATTTGGCATCAGTGCAAAGTGAAGGAGAGCCAAAAATTTCAATTGATCAAGTTCCTATTGTTAATGAATTTCTTGATGTATTTCCTGATGACTTGCTGGGATTACCACCGGAACGTGAGATTGAGTTTGGCGTTAAACTTGTTTCCGGGGCAAAACCCGTGTCAATTACACCCTATCGGATGGCGCCTACTGAACTGCAGGAATTGAAAAGTCAGCTGCAGGATTTGTTGGACAAGGGATTTATCAGGCCTAGTGTGCCTTCGTAGGGAGCTCCGGTTATATTTGTCAGAAAGAAAGACGGCTCAATGAGAATGTGTGTTGATTATCGGCAATTGAACAAACTGACAGTGCGGAACAAGTACCCATTGCCTCTTATTGACGACTTATTTGATCAGTTGCAAGGGGCAAGATACTTCTCAAAGAATGATTTTAGGTCTGATTATCATCAATTGATAATTTAGGAGGAGGATGTGCGAATAACAGCTTTCCGGACACGATACGAGCATTATGAATTTTTGGTAATGCCGTTTGGTCTGACCAACGCACTAGCAACATTCATGGACTTGATGAATTGAGTGTTCAAGCAGTACCTAGATAAGTTCGTGATTGTGTTTATTGATGATGTGCTTGTCTACTCTAAAACCAAATAGGAGCATGAAGAACACTTGAGGATTGTGTTACAGATTTTACGGAAGGAGAAATTGTTTGCAAAATTTTCTAAGTGTGAGTTCTGGTTGGAAAAAGTGTCATTTCTAGGCCATGTCATTTTGGCTGAGGGTATTGAAGTAGATCTACAGAAAGTATAGGCAATTGTGAAGTGGCCGAGGCCAATCAATGTGACAGAAGTACGAAGTTTCCTTGGGCTGGTAGGATACTACCGACGTTTTTTGAAGGCTTCTCTTCAATTGCTGCACCAATATGCGGATTGATTCAAAAGAAGAAACAATTTGCGTAGCCTGATGCTTGTGAGGCTAGCTTCCAGGAGCTAAAGCATAGGCTAACAACAGCACCAATACTTGCATTGCCTAAGGAAGACGGGGTATACACCGTGTATTGTGATGCATCAAGGGTTGGATTGGGTTGTGTTTTAATGCAAGATGGCAGGGTGATTGTGTATCTATCCCGGAAACTAAAGAAGAATGAGGAGAATTACTCGGTGCATGATCTCGAGATGGCAGCAGTAGTGTTTGCTTTGAAAATTTGGAGACATTACTTGTATGGGGAGCCTTGTGAAATTTACATGGATATAAAAGCTTGAAGTATATAATGGAACAGCGGGATCTGAATTTAAGGCAACGAAGATGGATCGAGTTGCTTAAAGATTATGATTGTTGTTCGTGCAAAACCGACTGCAAGTGCACAGCGTTGCTATAGTAAACAAGGTCGAATCACAGGGACTGCGAAAACAACACTGTCCTTAGGATCTTAATTGATTAGACCTATAATAACAACTAAAATAAATAGAAATCGTGATGAGAGAATTATATAAAATAAATAACAGAAAGTAAAGGTGTAAATAAGAGAAAAAGCAATCGGATGGGAACCTAGGTTGTCCGGGGTTCACTACTGCCTAGCTGTTCAACAATAATTCAATAACTTGGTTGTAAATTCGTCCACTTTGAAGGGCTACCTAGCCTAAGTTGTCTACAACTACTGTCACATGTAATTGTAAACCTACCCTAGTTCTGGAACAACCTACTTTCGTCAGTGAAGCTCTTTCCTAGGGCGCAGTGTCGCTGTGCCAGGCGCTGTTATCCTCAACTAACCCAAAAGTCTCTTTCGACGATCAGTAGGGGTAGAGGCTTGATATAGAACGGTCTGAGTTCTTAGTTTCTCCGTTAGGTGCGTCATTAAGGCGTCTAAGATAGTGTTTGAGGGTGATCAAGCCACAGACACTGTTAAGAACTCCATAAACAAATCAAAGCATAACGAATAATAGAAACAAGTCTGAATTATTGAATAAAGATCAAGAACAGTAGTTACATCTCATAAACCTAGATAAAAGAAATTAGTTCATGAAGAAGAAGAAAATAAAAGTAAAAACCCTAATCGACTTCTTATAAAAGAAAATTATAAAAAGTCAACTAAAGCTCCCTTTCTTCTCTGCCAATCTGTGACTTTTTGCTCCTCCCAAAAGCTTCTATTTTCATTCAGCAACTGATGCTTTTATATCTAGGGTTTTATTCCTAAAAGATAGGAATTTATGCGTGTAGGAATTGGAATAAAACTCCTAGACTTTAGCTCTAAGAATTCCTCATTAAATCTTCTTTCCTTGCTGGGAGTGTCTAGATGCATCCCCTCTTTAATATTGCTGGAAATTAGGATCAAACCCTAGTAAAAATAGGGTCTTGATGCCAGTGCCACTACAGGGGCACTGTCAGGTATTCGATTTGTACTGGAACAGTGCTCTTCACAATGCCTCACTGGTTTTGGGCTATAATCGTCAAATCTCCTCCAAACCAAAAGATTCTCTGGAAGGAAAAGGTTTAAGAGCAGATATTTTGTCGACAGCGGCGCTGCTAGGCAATTTGTCCAGTTTCTTCAACAACGGCGCTGCTGACCCTAAATCGCCAAATATGCTCCAAAAAACGCCAAATTGCACCTGAAAGCAACCAATGGTAAGGAAAGATGGATTTGGCATGAATAAAAGTGATTTAACACCTAAATGCATGAATAAATGATCATTGCAAGGCCAAAAGACGACACTGTGTGCTGTAAAAAGTATGTAATTTCATGCCCATCAATTGTATTATCAAGTACCATATCAGGAAAGCTAATGTCGTGGCCGATGCTCTTAGTCGGAAATCTATTGGTAGCTTAGCACATTTTGGTGTGGTCAGAAGGCCTACAGTTGGGGCTTGGCATGAATTGTTGGATCAAGGATTATATTGCGCAGTTGCTGAATCGGGAGCATTGCTAGCTCACTACCAGGTGCGCCCTATTTTGAATGATGAAATTGCAAAGGCTCAGGATGATGATGCTGAAACTAAGTTGTAGAAGGAAAAAGTGAGCCGAGGGGAACAAGCTGAATTTGTGGTAACTGATGACGGTATTTTGAGGTACGGTACAAGAATATATATTCCTGATGTTCGGGATCTCCGCAACAAACTTTTAAATGAAGCACACCAAACCCGATACACTTTACACCCAGGTTCCACCAAGATGTATCACGACCTCAAAACAGATTATTGGTGGAACAACATGAAGCGGGATGTGGCTGATTATGTCTCCAAGTGTTTGATATGTCAGCAAGTGAAGGGAGAGCACCAAAAACCACAGGGGTTACTTTAGCTCTTATCTGTCCCGAAGTGGAAGTGGGAAAGAGTGACCATGTTCTTTGTTAGCGGATTGTCGCGAACTGTAGGTGGCTTCGATTCTATTTGGGTAATCGTTGTAGATTGACCAAATCTGCTTATTAATTTGTTGTATTATGAGATATCCAGCATTTATCTGCAAAGAATACGAAGAAGTCAACTTAGTAAACAAAGCTGCTATAGTGTGCTAGCCTCACATGTTATGCAGATATGAACAAATCCATTTTTTTCTTTTTCCTTTTTTGTCATTGGCGGGCGATATATATTTTAAGACCTTGAACTCTGAGAACTTCAGTCTATAAACAATTGTACAATTCTTGTAATCTATTCATTTTTCTTTATCTATCCAAGGTAGAAAATAATAAGTAAACAAGAGCGTATCCGCCAGAGCCTTTTGAGCTCAGTGACATAAGACCTTGGTTTCCACAGAGGCCACCCGGATTCTATCTTGGGTGTGGATAAATATTTAAAGGGTTAGGATGGAGAAGTGTATCTATAATATTAGTGAGCTGAACCATAGATATATAAATTGAACAATATAAGTTGCCAAGTTAGTTTACCTGACAGTGTTGGTCTCTGGTTTGTGTGCAGGTACTCGTCATCTCCTCGTCATCTCCTTGATGATGTGGTTACTTTGCTGGATTAGGTCTAGTTAATCTCAAAGTTTTGGTCAAGGGCCACTGCCTTTATAAATTTGATGATCAATGGCCTAATTAATCTGCTTAAATGTTTTGATTCAGAAAAAACATATATGTCATTGGGCTTGGACCGGATTTCAAATCAACTTTTGGGTTTAATACTCTTTGTCCATTGACTTCAGAGGTTTCTCCTCTGCTTGCAAATCAATCATTCCAAAATCCATGATGTTGGGCTAATAATCCTCCGAGGACCAATCTGACTAGCAAATTAATATTCAGGTCGTAGTCGTATATAAGCATTTTTTTATAGAATCGCAGTACATAAACACATAATTTTATTTTTACAGATAGGACATCTTCTAATAATTTTAATTTAGATGTTTTAAAATTTTTCAAATAAAATTATAAGGAAAAAATTTGAAGCTAGGCTGTTTAAGATCCTGAGATTTAGTATACAGTAAAAATGTGAGAATTCAATTTTAATAGCAGGACAAGTTAAATACTTGAATTATTGTTGATTGCTTTCTTATTGATATTGTTAGAATGAAATTGTTATTATTTGGCTTTTTATATATAAGCTAAAATCAAATTTAAATTTTTTTTATATAGTTTGAGTTAATTTATCATATATGAAACTTATATTTGAATTTTATTTAATCAGTAAAATAAGGAATAGGTCCACATGAAGATTTACATTCCCCATAGAGGTATAGGGATGAGGGGGTTTTTCTTTGTTTTTAATGAGGGGAATGTGTTAGAGTACCCACAATGAGGGCAAAAGGGCGGTGCCTTCTACCGACACTTCCCCTGAACCAGACACAGCTGAAGCGCATGATCGTAGCACGAAGAAGTTCGAATAAGAAATGAGGAGTCCCACGAGTCCCGATCTGTTGACACTGTCATGGAGGAGCAAGTTGCTTCGTACAAGGACAAGCTCACTCGTGGTCCATCTATGGGTGTTGAAGATGACGCTTGGCTAGAGGAAGAAGAAGCAGAGTATGAGGATGGAGATATCTGTATTATAGATGGGGAGAACGGCCCGGAAGTTGAACTCTGGGATGCTTTCATCTCTCGCCTGCAGAAGTCGTGGAAGAGGGCTGTAATTCTCAAAGTTCTGGGAAGGAATGTGGGATATATGGCACTCAAAAACAAACTTCAATCTCTCTGGAAACCCACAGGTCCGTATCGAGTAATTGATATAGAGAATAATTATTTTGTTGCTCGGTTTGCTAATGATATGGACTACGAGAATGTATTGCTGAATGGCCCTTGGTTAGTATATGGACATGTTGTTTATGTGCAACCTTGGTCTGACGACTTCCAGCCATCCTCCGATGAGTTGAAGCAAGTGGTGGTTTGGGTTCATTTCCCAGGCTTCCATTGGGTAGATACCACTCGAGGATTCTGTGCACTTTGGGAGATCTGGTGGGACGGACTGTTAAGATTGACCAGAACACGGCTAAATCAAGACGGGGGCGGTTAGCAAAGGTCGCGGTGGCCATTGACTTGAAGAAGCCAGTTAAAGATACGGTTATTTTGCAAAAGGAAGAAATCAAGGTCAGTTATGAGGGTCTCCCCCTGATTTGCCAGTCTTGCGACCTAATTGGTCATAATCCTCTTCTGTGCCCAACTAGGCATGCTAACTCCTCCACTGATCCACAACCATCGGCATCCCCTCAAGAGCAACAAGGGCTACCTCCGACCGCTTCTGAAGAGGCTGGCCCCTCCCGCCCTGCCGTGCAAGTGGCCCCACCTAGAAAATAGCTCGGCGATTGGATCAACGTACCCATACGGGCGCGTCGACCACCCAGGAATCAAAGCAATCCTCGAGCCCCGCAACAAGCCTCCAGTGCTGGAGAGTTAGGTAACTGGTTCGCTATCCTAGCTGAACCCTTTAACCCTAACCCCATACCCAAATCTTCGGCTTCAAATATCTAGCGCAGTAAATACACCAAGCCCAACCCCTATATTTAACACTCTTTCCTTTTAGTCCCAGCCCAAACAAGGTCAAAGGAAAAGTAACTCAAAGAAAAAAAAACCCATGATGCCACCCAGACCCCAACCACTCTAAAAAACACTAGTACCCACCCTGCTTCCTCAAGGACCCTACTAATAGATTTGTCCAATAATTTGGACCGCCCTCTCTTCAGCCCATCAAAGCCCTAGATAGCCCACCCAGTAGCCTCTACCAGCATGACACCTAGAAACCCGAGTACCCCCAGTCCCAAACCAGTGACCGCTAACCATCCACACACTGCCATCTCCCTAAATGGCTCTTCTCATGCTTCCATTGTTACCCAGTCTATAACCCCCAACATAATCTATAGGAAACCCTCTGCCCCAATTACCCCCCAATACACCCAACCCCATTCCCTTCAGAGGATGATTATTCCCCATAATAAACCACCCGACCCAGAGAGCCCCCAAAATTCAACTGTGACCGACCCATTACCTCACTTGGCTGAAAAACCGCCTAACCCCTCAGTGATGCATAATGGCCTGGCCCTATCCCCTGGTCAGGTGCCCCCTGCCTAGGGATGGCAATGGATCGGGGTCCCCGCGGGGGAAGGTTCCCCACCCCCACCCCCGTTTTCGAAATGTTCCCCCGTCCCCATCCCCATTCCCCGTTCGGGGGGAAAATTGCACCCATCCCCGTTCCCCGCGAGGAATCGGATCCCCACGGGGACCCCATTCCCCAATTTGATAGATAAAAATTAGTAAAATATATATTTTTAAAAAAGTAATCAAAGCTAACTTATAAATAAACTTAATTGTTTTGGCTTACATGATTCAAAATATAAGACAAGAAAATTAAAGATTATTACTAGTTCATTGTCTTTACTCTTGATTACATACTAGAACACTAAAATAAAATCCAATTATTGCATTCAACTAACTCAACAATTGCATCTCAAAAATTTTGCCTACTCCCCAATTCCAACTTATTGGTTAATCGGATAATGACTCAAGGGCTTTTTTGTATAATTGCTTATTTCGGAGTCCCCGTGGGTCGGGGGGAGCATTCCCCGCCCCCATTCCCAAATTCCCCACGGGGCCAAAACGTCCCTCGTCCCCACCCCTGCGGGGGGAAGATTGCCCCCATCCCCGTTCCCCATTCGGGGATTCCCCGCAGATTCCCCGTTAACAGACACCCATTGCCATCCCTACCCCTGCCGGAGCTGAGCAGAACCTACTACCAATGGAGTGTGAAGAGATTTATGCTGGTGCTATAAAGGACACAGTTATGTCCTTCTAGGAGGAAGGAGGGCCGCCTAGCGCCCTTTCCTCTTGATGCTTCTTCCCTTTTGCTATTATCCATGTCGTCCATTATGGCATGGAACTGCCAGAGTGTTGGCAAAAGCGAGTTTTGACGGATGATGCAGGAATTGAGGCGGGATTGGAAGCCAGATATCTTCATTATTGTAGAACAACGTATCAGTGGAAGAGTTGCGGATATAGTCATACAAAGGTTGGGCTACTTCAATTCTCATAGGGTGGAAGCTAGGGGATTTTCTGGTGGAGTCTAGAATCTTTGGCAAACACAGAATGCGTCAGTAACTGTAGTCCACAATCATACCCAGTTTGTACACGTCAAGGTGGAGTCTAATGGTCTTGCTTTTTAGCTAACGGCTGTTTATGGATTTCCCAAGGAAAAGTGGAGGAAATTTCTATGGGACAATATTATGGCTTTGGCTCCATCATGTAATCTCCCTTGGATTCTTGGAGGGGATTTCAACGCTGTTCTGGCAGGCGGTGAGCAACTTGATCAGTGGCGCCGACAGGGGCGGGCCAATGCGCCCTTTCAGCAATGTCTGTTTGATGCAGGACTCATTGATATAGGTTTTTTTGGGCCTCGGTTCACATGGAAGAGTGGCAGAAAACTTGCACGGTTGGACAGATTCCTATGCAATAGTGCTTGGATCCAAGCATTCCTGGAGGCATATGTTTCGCACCTCCCCAGACTTTGCTCAGACCATCGCCCGATTCTATATAGATTGCGACCAACCACAACTAGAAGTAGGTAGACTAGCTTCAAATTCCAAGCTATGTGGCTCACCCACCCAGATTTTGAATGCCTAGTGAAGGATAGTTGAAGCCTTGGACTTGATCTAGAAGCAACAACAGAGCAATTTACTTTGAATGCAATTGCTTGGAACAAATCTGTTTTCGGCAATATTCATGCACGTAAACGACAACTACAGCCAGGATATATGGCATTCAGAGATATCTCGAAACTAGGCCTTCCATGTTTTCTATCAAGTTTGGAGAAAGAATTGAGGGCTGATCTTGATTGTGTTCTAGCACAGGAAGAACTTCTTTGGTACGAAAAGTCCCGAAGCAGATGGATTGTTGCGGGGGACAGGAATACAAGCTTTTTTCACAATACTACCCTAATCAGAAGAAAGAAGAATCGCTTCTTATCTTTGAAGGACCAGCAGAGGGTTCTCAGGACAGATGCACAAGACATTAAGGTTACAACCTGGCAGTACTTCAGGGATCTTTTCACTGAAGATTCCCCATCAGCCTGCCCTGTTTGGCCCACCAGAACTCGCCGAAGCTTCCCCCAGATGGTGTGGCTACGGTAGAATGTAGGGTGTCGAAGGAGGAGGTGAAGGCTTGTTTATTTCAGATGGCCCTTTAAAGGCACCGGGCTTAGACGAACTGTATGCAAAGTTCTACCAGTCCCAATGGGCTGTAGTTGGAGATAGTGTGTATGATTTTGTGAAGAGAGTCTTCGAGCAAGAGCAGTGGGAACCTTCAATCAACAGGACTTTAATTGTGCTTATCCCAAAAGTGTCATTGCCTGATAACCTTACACAGTTTTGCCCAATTGGGCTTTGTACAGTCATCTACAAGCTAATAACTAAGGTGGTGGTCGAGCGAATCAAGCCCTATCTCCCAGATTTGATTGCCCCGGTCCAAACTAGCTTTGTCCCTGGGCGCCAAATCACAGACAACATCATGATTGTCCAGGAGGCAATGAATACAATGAGGCGCAAGAAAGGGACTGTGGGATTCATGGCTATGAAGGTGGATCTAGAAAAAGCCTATGATAGGCTTAATTGGAACTTCATTGAAGATACCTTGCATTCTTTTGGTTTCTCGTAGAGTTTAATCACCCTTGTAATGAGATGTATATCATTTTCCTCAATGCAAGTTTCTGTCAATGGTGATACTACAGACTTCTTTTTACCTTCTAGAGGTATCAGATAGGGTGATCCCATCTCTCCTTACATCTTCGTGTTATGTTTGGAAAGATTGGGTCAACTTGTCCAAAGGAGGATCAATGAGGGCCTGTGGCAGCCGATCTCTTTGTGCAGGGGATGTCCACCATTATCGCACCTTTTTTTTGCGGAGGCTAGTGTACAACAGATGACTGTTATTATGGATTGCTTAACTTAATTTTGTGAGGCGTCGGGGCAACGAGTCAGTATCACCAAGACCAAAATTTTATGCTCTAATAATGTTAGTGGTAGTCTAGCTAGAAGTATTAGTGCAACTGATGGCTTCTCCCTCACCTCAGATTTGGGTAAGTATACCATTATTGCACAAGCGTATCTCCAAGAGTACATACTCTTATATCCTTGAAAAAGCACAGAGCAGACTAAGTGGTTGGAAGGCCTCCCAACTTTCCCTTGCAGGGAGGATTACCTTGACCAAATCCATTTTATCGGCTCTACCACTGTATGCCATGCAGACTTCCTACCTAGCGTGCAGCCTTTGTGATGATTTGGACCGCATCTGCCATAATTTTATATGGGGGAGTACTCCTAGCCAGAGGAAGATCCACCCTATCAAATGGGATACTTTGTGTACGTCAAAGGATGCTGGTGGCCTAGACATTGGAGGGAATAGAGTCACAAATGATGCTCTCATCCTCAAAATGCTTTGGAGATTGTTGTCCACACCATAGGAGCTTTGGGCTCGTGTGCTCCGAGCCAAGTACTGTCCAGACTTGGAGGATTTCCCAGAAACTCAAACTCCAAAGAATGGTTCCTCCTTGTGGCATACAATTTGCCGGGTTTGGCCAGAGTTCTTGAATGCTATTGGTTGATCGGTGGGTGATGGCCAGCGAGCCCATTTTTGGATGGACTGCTGGATTGGCCCTGATACTCGGTTGAAGGATTTTGCACTGTAGGAAATTCCCCCACAGCTTGTTAAACTTCCTGTGGCAGCTTTTGTTTCTGCTTTTGGCTTGTGGGATTGGGACCTTATTGACCGATATCTTCCCTTCTCGATTTCCCAGAAGCTCTGGGCGGTACTACCCCCTAATCCAAGGAGGGGACCTGATGTGAAACCCAGGTACGCCCAGGTGCCTAGAGGGACACTCATATGATGATAGTCAGGTGTTACTTGTCCTGCGGGGACATTTGTGTTAGTTGAATCGTGTATTCGGGAATTACAGAGTAATGTTAATATTCATGGTGTACAAGTTAGTGTGGGATTTTGCTCGGTAACATGTATTGGTAGTGGATTGAGGACAATGGTGCACATAGGCTTGGCCAAGTGTGCACAAATGGGTTCGTGGTGACCCGACGAAACGGATGGTCTATTTAAGGGTTACCGAGTGTTCGACTTGATTAATCAGTCAATAAGTGATGGATTAGGTTGGTAATATATTAATTAGGTGCAATTAGTGCATTGGAGGCAAAATTGCACAAGGGAGATACCGGTTGGCTCGAGTTGGCACGTAATGGTGCACAACGGGGGCACCGGGGTGTCCGTCGGTGCACAATTGGACCCAATGATGTGTAAACTCGTGATTGGCCAAACCAACCAATCAGAGTGAGCCAAGTGGCTCGGAATAAGGTGCTGATGGCTTTGGGTGTACAAGCTAGCAGCTTGTATGGCACGGGCCAATTGGCCATAGATAAGCATGAGGTGGCATTTTGGTGCATGTGGCACCTAAAAAGGAAGAGGTGGCAAGTAGGTTGATGACTCACCTACTTGGGCAAGTCTTAAAAGGTGAAGCAAGTAGCTCTCCCTCACTCTTATCTCTGCCAATTTTCTGGTTAAGTTCTAGAGAGAAAAGAGAGTGGAGAAAGTGAGGAAAAGAAGAGGTGAGGAGAGGTGAGGCATGGGTGGTTTTGCTCTCGGGCAGAATGACCTTTCCTCACTAAAATCAGGATTTCGGCCAAACCACTAGTTGGAATTGAGTGAAACCAAAGCCAAATATTACCTAACATCTATATCTTTCATATGGCACCATGTTTGTGGGATTTGGAGCAGAACTGGGTGAGTTATCCTCTCTGTAATTAGACTGTTATGCAGATGTCCCGCAGCAGTCCTTCCGCTTGACCCAGTCTTGGTATTGAAGGCATATCTGGAGCTACAGAGCTCGGATTTGGGTGTTTTTTTTTTTGAACAGCAGAAAAACCATTTCATTTACTCTTTATCAGAAGAGACTACAGAAGCAAAATCACTTGGTAACTGACAAACATCAAAACCAGTACTCAAGTGGGAACGTGCATACTTAGCCAAGAAATGAGCCGCAAGATTAGCTGATCTGTGTACATCTTTGATATCTACCAATGCAAACCATCTAAGTAAGGGGAATATATTAGAAATAATGGAAAGTATCCCCCAATCCACCTGTGAGTCCTTGTGGCGTGTAACTGCATTCACCAAGTTAACAGCATCACATTCAATAACAACATTAGATAATCCGAGAGCCCTGGCTCTTTTGACACCAAGAAGGAGCGCCCATGCTTCACCAAAAATGGCTGATGGTCCCATGCGATGATCCATCCCACCATCCACAATGTCCCCTTTAGAATCTCTAATGATATAGCCAATGCCCAGTGGCAAATCTGAAGAAATAAAAGAGGCGTCCGAGTTGATTTTAAACCACCCTGGAGGGGGTGGAATCCAATGGGAAATTGAGTTTGTGCGAGAAGTGGCAGATGCATATAGAGACTGTCGCTGGAGAACCAGTTCATCAGACAGCCTTTTTGCTGCAATTGTAGTGCCAATAGGATTGGTTTGATGACCCCCCATGACTACTGCATTTCTTGACTTCCAAATACCCCAAAGTAAATAAGCAATATGCTCAAGAATAGAATCACCAGAATTTAACTCCTCACAATATTGAACCAACCCTGACCACCAGCTTTTAAGAACTTGGAACACATCCACATTTGGCCTGTACCCCACAGAACTAGCAAGCCAAGTAACTCTGGCATGGTCACAGAAAAGAAGGGAGTGAGCAGTTGTTTCTGAATCACCAAGGCAGAGAGGACACTGGGCTGATGCAGAGATGTTGTGCCTACACAACCCCGCCATGGTAGGAAGGCTATTATGGAGTGCCCTCCACATGAAGTTCTGAACACGTGGACCAATCTTTATTTTCCATAGATGCTTCCAATTGAAGGCAATCTCACTCGGTGCATTACGTGCAATGCGTAATTGGCAAAGTCTATTATAGCCCGACTTCACAGTGGAGACCCCAGACCTATTGAAAAGCCAAATCCAGAAATCAGATTGTGCTATATCGCTAGGGAATATCAATTGGATGGCCCTCCTCTCAGCCGCAGTGAATAGACGTTGCAACAGTTCATTATTCCAGGATCCATCAGGAGTAACAAGATCACGGACAACAAAGATAGAACAGTCTGGGGGGCGCGGGGTTGCAATCTTGAAATGCTCCAAGGTTGGCAACCACGGATCATTCCATACATCCACATCTAGCCCACACATCACATTCTTACACAACCCTTCTTGGAGTACCTCCCTACCTTCAAGTATACTGCGCCAAGCCAATGAGGCTCTGCCCCCCAAACTAGCATTTAGCAAACCTGTCTCAGGAAAATAAATTCATTTGAGGACTTGTGTCCATAGCTGGTGGGGAGAGGTGAGTAGCCTCCAACATTGCTTTGCGAGGAGAGATTTGTTAAAAAGGGATAGGTCTCGAAAGCCCAGGCTGCCCATGCATTTTAGGTTAGACACTTTATCCCACCCAATCCAGTGCACACCTCCACCTTCCTGCTTATTGCTCCACCAAAATTGCCGCATTTTCCTTTGAATTTCATCAATGAAGCTTTGTGGTAAGGAGAAACAAGACATAACATAAACAGGGATAGAGGCGATTATTAATTTAATGAGGACCACCCGGCCCGACTGATTTAGAAATTTCTGCTTCCAAGTGTGGATTTTCCCCTCAATCTGCTTAAGGATGAAAGCAAGCGCCTCTTTCTTTGAACGACCCCAAATAGATGGGAGGCCCAAGTATTTCTCAGAATGGTTGGCCTCTCAGATACCAAAAGCCTCTACAATAGTTTTGCGAAGAGCAGAAGAAACATTCTTCCCGAAGAAAATTGCAGATTTTTGAAGATTTATACCCTGCCCCGAGGCACTACAGTAGTCCGACAGCAGTTGCATAATAGAGTTAACTTCATGGGTCGATGCTTCACAAAAAAGCATAGTATCGTCAGCGAACATGATGTGAGTGAGCACCGAAAAAGTACGCTTAATCTGATAGCCCTTGATTGAGCCTGAGGCTTGTGCTTGTGATTGTGGTACCATTAGCCAGATGGTTGAGGTGCACTGGGTGCACGAGGTAGTGCTTGCGAGGCTTGCACGTACCATGAGATGGTGGGCACTTGTAGTAAAATTGTGGGCCACGAGATATTGGCACTGGGTGCCTTGTACAGGTTGTTGAACCTTGCGGAGGATATTGCCCGCTTGGTCTATTACAGGTGTGACACGATGTCCGCCAGGAGCTGTGTGAGTTGTGGTAGCAAGTCACGCGCACTTCCCGTGACTTCTCAGTTATGCCTCGTACGTGGGGCTGTGGGCTAAGGAGTAACACCTGTATATGCTACCAAACTACATAGGCTGCCTTGAGGCGCATCATACCCTAGCTGGTCGGGGGGGAGTGAGACCAGTACGTGTCGGGTACACAATGGATTATTCCGTGGCATGAGTGCCCGGTACTTGTGCATTGTTGTGTGTTGCATGACTGTGTATTGATCATGCCGAGCTCTGTGTGCAGTTTTAGTTGCTTTCTTGCATTGACAATTTACTTGCTGAGTTTTAAACTCACACCCCCCCCCCTCCCCAATATCTGCCCTTGCCTTGCAGGTGCGAGAATAAGTGTATGGGCAGTAGGTCGATGAGTATAGCCGAGTCGGTCGCCTTCATTATTTTATTGTATTTATACACCAAAGGGGTTATGTCTTGGAATAAGAGATAGTGCCCCATATAGCTAGAATTTTATAACATTAGTGGATATTGAGTTTTGATACAATTAGTATCTTATGTTGCCTTTGCATATGTCTGTTCGCTTTTGTTTTTGTGTTGCGCATTGCTCGTTGAGACTAACCCGCTAGACAAAGGCGACTAGCTTCTATAGTATCGGTTATAGGCCTTGGGGTGCCTTGTGGCATGATGTAGGTGCACATGGCGCCTGGCCGATCATGCTTAAGCGGGGGCGTGACACCTGACAAATTCAAGTGGCTGCTGGAGCCAAGGGGGAGTTTCACACTAAAATCGGCCTCTGAACTTTTAAGTAACCACCAGGATGCAGAACCTGATATTTTATGGAAGATTGCGTGGGCTTGGAAGGGGCCTCACAAAATCTGTGCTTTCCTCTGGCTAGCGGGTCACGACCGACTTGTCACCAACAATCTCAGGTTCCAAAGACATATTTCTCCATTTCCTCTATGTGTCAGGTGTTAGAACTCATGGTTCATTACAGGTTTTGATAATCGACAAACCAATTACAGATCATGACAAAGACGAAGCAAAAACAAATGAAGTCAAACCAATCCTCAAGCAAAAGAAACCATTCAAGAGCAAAGGCTCAAAGTGAAAGAGCACAATAATTGAAGAGCCAAGAAAGAAGAGTTAGATTCATAAATTGTACAAGGTATAACACTCAACTCTTCTAGGACATTGGCTCAAAATAAGATAAAGATTGCTCATGCATCACACAAACATATTTCAAACATCAAACTATCTTTTGAGTAAATAACATCGATGTTATGTTCTATAACATCGATGTTTTGCCTTTAAACAATTTTCCAAAATTGGCAGTAGGCAAATAACATCGATGTTGGATTCCATAACATCGATGTTATAATGGTCGTTGCTTTTAAAATTAGTCATAACATCGATGTTCCGATTAATAACATCGATGTTCTTTCAAGTCGACTTTAAAATCGTTTTTGCCGAGCCAAAATAACATCGATGTTAGCATCCCAAACATCGATGTTCTTGGTTTCAACCATTTTTCCAAAAGTTGGCAGTAGCTCCAAAACATCGATGTTTACATCTAAACATCGATGTTCCTGCCCTCAAAGAATTTTCCAAAAATTGGCAGAAGGCTCAGAACATCGATGTTGGCTTCCTAAACATCGATGTTCTCATGACCGTTGCATTTGAAAATATTTCTTACATGAGCAAAACATCGATGTTGGATTTAGAATATCGATGCTCTTCAAATTGAGTCTTTTAATTCTTGTTCACAGAAGCAAAATAACATCGATGTTGTGAATTAAAACATCGATGTTCTTCAATGATCAGTTTTCATCTCTTTTTCACAGAAGCAAAATAACATCGATGTTGGTTTTCAAACATCGATGTTCTTCATATGAAGATGTTCTTCATATGAAGCTTTAAAGGATTTTACACAGAATCAAAATAACATCGATGTTGGGTTTGATAACATCGATGTTTTAGTTACCGTTAGTCCAATAATTCAAATTTACTGGACAAAACATCGATGTTGAGACTTTAAACATCGATGTTATGACCGTTATTCTGACAACTTTTCAGCACCCACTATGTCTTGTTTAAAGCTGTTTTCTTGAGTGCATTTCAAACGGCTCCATAATTTTTCAGAGCTACAAATTGAGCATTTTCAGCTCTGATTCAGAACTAATCAACTTTCTACATTCAAGCATTCATTTGATACATTCATCCAAATTTTAATTGAGCCAATATCCTATTGAGGATTTGAGAGTTGCCTTTTAGAGCTTAAATTCTGTAACTCATATCTACTCTTGTGAGAGTTCTTTGTCTGAGTGATTGTATTGCTATACACCTTAAGGAAGGTTAGTTCCCTTGTTAAGATTCATAGGAAGAGGGTATATCTTCTTGTGTGAGAAGTCTTGAAGTGAGGTATCGTCAAGCAGGAGATTAGAGTTTCTTGTGACTAGAACTCTAGGTTGTAAACGGTTTGTTAAGCACCCGTAAGCTTAACGTAGATAGTGGAATCTTCAAGAGAGTCTCTTGAAGGACTGGAATAGCCACACAAGTAGTGTGTGTGTGAACCAAGAAAAATTGCTTGTGTCCTTCAATCTTTAATTCCGCATTTATTTCCTGCTTATTTCGTTTTAATCCGATAAACGCTATTCACCCCCCTCTAGCGTAGGTCTATTGTTCTAACAATTGGTAGCGGAGCCTAACTCTCTGAAAGACTTAACCGTTTGAGAGGAAATTTTCTATGGCTTCTTCAAGTAATCATGTAGGACTCTTCGAAGGACAATCAACCACTCGTCCACCGTTCTTTGATGGCACTAATTACAGCTACTGGAAAGAGAGGATGAGAATTTTCCTCCAATCCAACAACTATGCTCTTTGGCGAATCATGAAGATTGGAGAGCAAGTTCCGATGAAGAAAGTTGGTGAAATCCAAGTGCCAAACACGGAGGAGGAGTACAACGCTGCAGATATTATATTGGTTGAAAACAATGCCAAATCAATCAACATGCTCTATTGTGCAGTCAACCCCGATGATTACCGGAAAATCTCTTGCTGCACAACTGCAAAAGAAATGTGGGATAAGCTGGAGGTCAACTATGAAGGAACAGATCAAGTTCGAGAGGCCAAAATCGACTCCCTCACTGCAGATTACGAACTCTTTCGAATAAAGGAGAACGAAGGAATTGAGGAGATGTTCGAACGATTTTCTAAAATCGTAAATAACCTTCATGCTCTCAAGAAGGTCTACTCCGACAAGGACTTGGTCAGAAAAGTCCTTAGATGCCTCACTCCCGAATGGCGTTCCAAAGCCGACGCAATCTATGAAAACATCGGGACATCGAACACAACAATTGACAGTCTTAGAGGTAATCTTCTAACCTATGAAACCACTATCCTTAAACCCTCTTTGCAGGAACCAAAGAAGAAGAACATAGCTCTCAAAGCTTCCACCTCCAAGACGCAAGAGCTCACTGAATCGGACTCTAGCGACGACGATCAGGAACTCGGACTTGTCATCCGTAAATTCCACAAATTCATGAAGAAGGAATTTGTAAAGAAAGGGAGAAAGATGTCGGGACCACCCAAATGCTATGGGTGTGGAGAGAGTGGGCACATCAAGCCCAAATGTCCTAAAGCAAAGGAGGGAAAGGAGAAGAAGTCCTACAAGAAGCAAAGGGCATACATCTCATGGGGAGGCGATTCCGGAGATGAATCATCCGATAGTGATGAAGAAGAAACGGCTAACCTATGTCTCATGGCAAGGGAAGAACCGGAAGAGGTAAGTACCACTTCTCCAAATGAAAATTTTACATATGAAGAATTACAAAATGCATTTGATGAGCTTTATAGTGAATTCATTTCTATTTCTAAAGTTAATAAGAGTTTAAAGAAACAAGTTATAACTTTGGAAAATGAAATGGAAAATGTGTCTAATGAGAATAAGAATCTTAAGAAAGAAAATACGACTCTAGACACACCCAAGGAATGTGTATCATGTGGCTCCTTAAAAGAACAAAATGAAAAATTAGCATGTGAAAATAGGAAGCTGAAGGATGAAAATAAGATGCTAGAAAAGAAGAGTATAGAGGAATGCTCATCATGTATATCTTTAAGAAAACAAGTTGAACAACTTGAAACAACCTTGAAGAAGTTTAATACTCCTCATAAAAATCTGAATTCTATGCTAGGTAGTTTGCAATCTACTAGGCATGGAATAGGTTTTAGGAATGAACCTAAAAGACATAAAGTTGAATCAAGGAAACCTAAGGTACAACCTAAGGTAAACAAAGTAAGTAATGTGCATAAGTATAGGAAATATAGTAACTACTATCAACCTAGAAGGATGCATAACCCAAATGTCATTTGTCATTATTGCAGTAGAATAGGACACATTGCTCCTGTTTGTTTCACTAGGCATAGACATTGGGCTCAAGAAGAAGCTCATAACCACTATACTCCTAACACTCAAGGACCCAAGAAAATTTGGGTACCTAAATCTCATTGATTTGATGTTGTAGGTATGCTTGAAGGCATCAAGTGTACTTTGGTACCTTGATAGCGGATGCTCCAAGCACATGACCGGAGAAGCATCCAAATTTTTGCAAATAAAGCCATCAAATGGAGGAAACGTTGTCTTTGGAGACAACAACAAAGGAAAGATCATCGGCATTGG
>JAKUCV010003224.1:0-15260 GCA_028386065.3 Turnera subulata | reverse complement strand
GTTTAGAAACAAACTAGATGAAAATGGCATAATAACTAGAAACAAAGCTAGGTTGGTAGCAAAAGGTTACAATCAAGAAGAAGGAATTGACTTTGAAGAAACATATGCACCTGTTGCACGTCTAGAAGCTATTCGTCTTTTGCTTGCATTTGCATCATCTATGAATTTCAAACTTTATCAAATGGATGTCAAAAGTGCATTTCTAAATGGCTACATCTAAGAGGAAGTATATGTTGCTCAACCTCCTGGCTTTGAAGATTATACCTTTCCCGATCATGTTTTCAAACTCTAGAAAGCACTCTACGGTCTCAAACAAGCTCCAAGAGCTTGGTATGAACGTTTGAGTAAATTTCTTTTGGATAATAGATTCAATAGAGGAAAGGTTGACACCACCTTATTCATTAAGAACAAACATAATAACATTCTCTTAGTTCAAATTTATGTAGATGACATTATTTTTGGTGCTACTAATGAGTCTTTGTGCAAGGAGTTCTCTAACATGATGACCAATGAGTTTGAGATGTCCATGATGGGTGAGTTGACATTCTTCCTCGGTTTATAAGTCAAACAAATGAAGGAAGGAACATTCATCTCCCAATCCAAGTATTGCAAGGAGCTGCTCAAGCGCTTTGAAATGGACAACTCCAAGCAAATGGCCACACCAATGAGCACTTCCATACATTTAGACAAAGATGAGAAAGGTATTGAAGTTGAGATTAAGAAATATCGAGGTATGATCGGATCACTTCTTTACCTTACGGCAAGTAGGCCGGATATCATGTTTAGTGTTTGTCTATGTGCAAGGTTTCAATCTTGTCCTAAAGAGTCTCATCATAAGGCTATAAAACGAATAATGAAATACCTTGTAGGTACAATAAATGTTGGCTTATGGTATCCAAAAGGCACTACACATCATCTCGTAGGTTATTCCGACTCTGATTTTGCAGGCTGCAAATTAGACCGAAAAAGCACTAGTGGAACATGTCATTTGCTAGGTAGCTCCTTAGTCTCATAGTTTAGCAAGAAACAAGCTAGTGTTGCATTGTCTACCACCGAAGCGGAATACATTGCCGCTGGAAGTTGTTGTGCACAAATTCTTTGGATGAAACAACAACTAAAAGATTATGGTCTAAGCCTTAGTCATGTGCCTCTTAAATGTGATAACACAAGTGCCATAAGGTTGACGAAGAACCCTATTCTTCATTCTAGAACAAAACATATAGATATTAGGCATCACTTCATTAGGGATCATGTTCTCAAGGGAGATGTAGCTATTGAATTCATTGAAACAAAATCTCAACTAGCTGACATCTTCACAAAACCCTTAGACAAAGAGTCATACTTTCGAATTCAAACTGAACTTGGCATACTTGACTCTACATTAATGTAATCTATGCATTCCTCACATATCTCTGTTTGAACATTACTGACTTGAGCGTCGGAGGCTCCCCTAATTTTGCTTTGCAGGTACTCCCCTTCCTAAAGGCAACAAGATAGGGGGAACAAGCATAGAAATATATAGGTGTAGATACTATGCTAACATTGATGTTGCGCATCATCATTTCTTTTTGCTAATGTCAAAAGGGGGAAGATAAGAAGTATATGCATCAAGATAGGGGGAATCATAATTTGAAAAATATAGGGGGAATCATTGTGTTATATACCTCTAATACTGGCATATACTTCTAGTTGTTTGTCATTATCAAAAAGGGGGAAATTGTTAGAACTCATGGTTCATTACAGGTTTTGATAATCGACAAACCAATTCCAGATCATGACAAAGATGAAGCAAAAAGAAATGAAGTCAAACCAATCCTCAAGCAAAAGAAACCATTCAAGAGCAAAGGATCAAAGTGAAAGAGCACAATAATTGAAGAGCCAAGAAAGAAGAGTTAGATTCATAAATTGTACAAGGTATAACACTCAACTCTTCTAGGACATTGGCTCAAAATAAGATAAAGATTGCTCATGCATCACACAAACATATTTCAAACATCAAACTATCTTTTGAGTAAATAACATCGATGTTATGTTCTATAACATCGATGTTTTGCCTTTAAACAATTTTCCAAAATTGGCAGTAGGCAAATAACATCGATGTTGGAATCCATAACATCGATGTTATAGTGGTCGTTGCTTTTAAAATTAGTCATAACATCGATGTTCCGATTAATAACATCGATGTTCTTTCAAGTCGACTTTAAAATCGTTTTTGCCGAGCCAAAATAACATCGATGTTGGCATCCCAAACATCGATGTTCTTGGTTTCAACCATTTTTCCAAAAGTTGGCAGTAGCTCCAAAACATCGATGTTTACATCTAAACATCGATGTTCCTGCCTTCAAAGAATTTTCCAAAAATTGGCAGAAGGCTCAGAACATCGATGTTGGCTTCCTAAACATCGATGTTCTTATGACCGTTGCATTTGAAAATATTTCTTACATGAGCAAAACATCGATGTTGGATTTAGAACATCGATGTTCTTCAAATTGAGTCTTTTAACTCTTGTTCACAGAAGCAAAATAACATCGATGTTGTGAATTAAAACATCGATGTTCTTCAATGATCAGTTTTCATCTCTTTTTCACAGAAGCAAAATAACATCGATGTTGGTTTTCAAACATCGATGTTCTTCATATGAAGCTTTAAAGGATTTTACACAGAATCAAAATAACATCGATGTTGGGTTTGATAACATCGATGTTTTAGTTACCGTTAGTCCAATAATTCAAATTTACTGGACAAAACATCGATGTTGAGACTTTAAACATCGATGTTATGACCGTTATTCTGATAACTTTTCAGCACCCACTATGTCTTGTTTAAAGCTGTTTTCTTGAGTGCATTTTAAACGGCTCCATAATTTTTCAGAGCTACAAATTGAGCATTTTCAGCTCTGATTCAGTACTAATCAACTCTCTACATTCAAGCATTCATTTGATACATTCATCCAAATTTTAATTGAGCCAATATCCTATTGAGGATTTGAGAGTTGCCTTTTAGAGCTTAAATTCTGTAACTCATATCTACTCTTGTGAGAGTTCTTTGTTTGAGTGATTGTATTACTATACACCTTAAGGAAGGTTAGTTCCCTTGTTGAGATTCATAGGAAGAGGGTATATCTTCTTGTGTGAGAAGTCTTGAAGTGAGGTATCGTCAAGCAGGAGATTAGAGTTTCTTGTGACTAGAACTCTAGGTTGTAAACGGTTTGTTAAGCACCCGTAAGCTTAACGTAGATAGTGGAATCTTCAAGAGAGTCTCTTGAAGGACTGGATTAGCCACACAAGTAGTGTGTGTGAACCAGGATAAATTGCTTGTGTCCTTCAATCTTTAATTCCGCATTTATTTCCTACTTATTTCGTTTTAATCCGATAAACGCTATTCACCCCCCTCTAGCGTAGGTCTATTGTTCTAACATCAGGTGCGGTTCTGAACCTGAATCATGCCTTCACGTCCTAAGGGACTGTCCCTATGCCAAAAAAGTTTGGCTTTCCTTCCCTATCCTATCTTCCTTCCATAATTTCTTTACTCTTCCACTTCGTGACTGGTTCTGCTGCAACCTGGAAAATTCAACAAGTAGGGAGGGGGATATTGACTGGTGTATGATTTTTGCTACCACATGTTGGAAGCTCTGGTCATGGCGAAACAATCTCATTTTTTATGAAGCATATGTGAATGAGCCTGATCCAAATTGTACTATTTTATTCCTTGCAAAGGAATTCTCAGTTGCCACTGCCTTACAACATCGGGTCTTTACCCAGGACCCTGCAGCTCCACCCCAAGTATGTTCTTGGTCCCCGCCTCCTGCGGGTTGGCTCAAACTTAATACGGATGGCGCCATGAATCCTAGCGATGACCGCGCTGCAGCAGGGGGTCTTTTGAGAAACTCTAATGGTGAATGGGTTTCTGGTTTTTGTTTGAATTTGGGGTCATGCTCTCCTATTCACGCGGAGTTATAGGGTATTTTGGTTGGTCTTAAGTTGGCGTGGAGCTTACCATGCCGGAAGATTGAACTCGAGGTGGATTTTTTGGTGGCTGTTGAGTGGATCGCCTTAGACCTCTCCCCAATCATAGAGCTTGGAAGTTTAGTCTGGAAAATCAAGATGCTGTTGGCACAAAACTGAATAGTAAATATTAGTTCTGTAAACAGGTTAGCTAACCAATGTACAGATAGACTAGCTCACTGCACATACAACCACATTTTGGGGCTCACTATTCTATCCAGCCCTCCTAAGTAGACATTACATTTTGTAGGGAATCATGAGGCCCGCATTGGCCCAGGCTCTCAAATGTATTTTGACCTGATTTGGTTTTAATGAAAATACATCTTCACGACCAAAAAAATAAAATATTGTTAATAGTGGTCATTCTATGCGTCTCTAACCCATAGCGGAATATTCTTGGCCTATTTAACTTTTTCGTTCATAATTTTTTTCTTTTGATTCTAAAAAAATATTTTAGATGATATCAGATTCTATATTCATAGAATTCAACAAATTCCTGACATAATTTTGAACCGTAATAAAACTTTGATATGCTAGTGTCCGTATTATAATATTTTTTCCAAAAAAACTATACACTCTATGAAAGTAAGAACCGTTTGAAATTATTTGTATTTTAGGATATTTTTAATTATATCATGATATGGAAGGAATTATATTCTTATAATTAATTTGCATAGAAATATATTTTCTAGTTTTTGCAACAAATTTTATGATAATAATATTTAAACTATACACCACACAGCAGTCAATATAAAGTTAAGAAATTAAAGCTTGATTTTCTTTTCACTTTTTTTTTTTGCGCAAAAGAAATTAAAAGATGCATTCTCTATACCAATACATATATGATGTATGAGGATATGTACTGATCCTAGCTTATCTTTTCTGTCTTCTTCAAAAAAATACAAACAAAGTTATATCTTCTGGATAAAATTCTAAGCCTTATCTCTTGGTGCTTTACAGTCGTGTCACGAGATAGGGACAACAGATGTGAGTTCCAACTCATCTTCCTTAAGATCAAAGTGGAGTTGGGAACTGCTCGTCCTATAGTTGACTGACAAATATAGTGAATAAAAATTAGAGATGTGAATGAACCATTAATTATTAACTAACTAAACTAGAATATATGAAAAAAATCAAGTAAAGCTTGGTCGATCTGTGATCTCCCAAAATTTTCAAAGGACGAGACTGGATTGCAATTATATATATTGGTGCTAAATTCGTAGGCCCAAGTTTTTTTGGTCCTATAATTGCATCCATTTTAATGAGATGATCAGCAGAGAATTCCTGTATTGGTTGGCTCTTCATTTACTTAATAATCTTTCTTTATAATTTTGACTACAGTCTGTCAAATCTTTAGCCAATTTCCACCCCTCTTAAGTTCAAAACAAGATCACTAGAGAAGGATGTGAAAAATTCTGCAGTTTTGATACTATATTATCACGGCGAAGAAACTTAAATCAATTTCTTTCTCAATAAATTGTCAATTTTTGTGAAACACTTTTTCATAGCATGTTAGTATAGACTAAGGAATATATGTTAGTATAGACTAATTCGTATCAAGACACGACAAGTATTATGAAGAATGGTCCCAATACTAAATTTCTAAATCTCGAACTCGAAATGTCAAGACTAAGTTAGAACTATCCTTTAACCCCATGGATTTGAGTTAACATAGTGTTGGAAATACTATCTTAATAAGCACTTAAGTCTTAAGCTATAGCCGAACACAATCAGGAACGTGATTAAAATTCAAGGCACAAGTGTATTTGTCAAATGTTGGATACTTGTCCTCCCGGAGTCGTTAAGAGTTGTTAGAGACTTTTTTTTTGAGGGAGACTTTAAATAAGAACAAATGTACTTGGAATTGACACGAGTTTACTTTTGAGGCCAAGAGTTTACCTAGATAGGGTCTATTTCATTCCGTTATTACCTTCTGGATATGAGAGTTTTAGTGTACTCCCAAGTTTTTTTTTTTACCAATCTTGGGAATTCAAGTGGTGAATAAGTATTCACATAGGTTGAAAACAGACCAAATAAGTAAAATATATGCTTAATATTTTTTTGGCCCTTTAGTTTGGCAACCACTTTGATTTTAGCCATTTAGTTTTTAATTTTTTGATTTTGCATCTTAATTTGGCAATGATTAGGTATTTTCACCATTCAACCCATTCCAATAGGTAAAATTATTAATATGTAGGTTGTCTAATACATATTAACTCCTCATTTAGTAATTTTCTCTCCCACGAAATCATCCCAAGCCAAATTGCCCCAACAAAAAAAAATGATTTATGACCCGATATAGAACCCGAAAATAAATACAAGACGGAAACAAAATCGGTTTATATCAGGTCATAAATTAGTTTTTATTCTGGCGATTCGGTTTGGGGCGACTTTGTAGGAAAGAAAATTATTAAAAGACGAGTTACATGTGTTAGGCAACCTACAAGTCATCAATTTTACCTATTGGAATGGACTGGTGGGTGAAAATACTTAATCTTTGCCAAAACTAAGGTGCAAAATTAAAAAATTAAAACTTAGGTGGATAAAATCAAAATGGTTGCCAAACTAAGGGGCCAAAAGAGGTATTAAGCCTAAAATATAAGTGGAATAGACCCATATACCTAGACCTGGCCATTCGTGTTGACGGGTCGGGTTCGTGTCGGGTTGAATAGGTAAACAAGTTTCAATTTCTCAACCTGTACCTGACCTATTTAATAATCATGTCGTATCGTGTCAATCCGTTTATAATCGTGTCAGGTTCGGTTAACGTTACCGATTCTCGTTATTTTTTAAAATGTAGCTACCAACGAAAGATGAAGGAGTTACTAAAAAACAAAAAAAAAAAGATGGAGGAGTATGGGAAAAACCAACTGTATCAACGAAGACGAAGGACGAAGGAGATGTCCCATCGTACTCCCACGCCTCTTTCTCCTTTTGTTTTTGTCTTTCCCGCGGACCCATGCAGAACATGTAGCGCCACTACTATCTTTGCGTCACCAACTCCAACGTAATATTTGTGGTTGAGACAAAGCATGGAGGAGACCAAATACTGAAAAGCAACTTTGGATGGGAAGGAGAAAAAAACACCAACAAAAGTAGTTTTGCTAGAAGACTAGACCTGGCAAAACGGGTAGTGACACGACAACCCGACACGAATCCGACACGAAATTAGCAGGTATAGGTCAAAAATTTTCAACCCGTTTAGTTAAATGGGTCGACCCGACACGACACGAAAATTAGCAGGTCAGGTCGCGGGTTGACCCGCCAACCCAATAGGTACCTGTTTATGACCTGATTATATTTAGAGTATAGATATTTTACTGATTTAATATAAGACTTATTCAATATTTAAGGCTAAAGTTACTAAAATTATCCAAAAATATTTTTATAAATGCTTTAAAATATTATTATATTATGATTCTATAATTTATAAATTTATTTAATATATGAAAAAATCTAATTATATACCTATTTGCTTAAAAAATACGCAAAATAAAAAAATTTCAAACTAATTTTTAAGCTTATTAGGCTTAATAGGTAACCCGTGGGTCAATCCGAACCCGACACGATAATAAACGGGTTGAACACGACACGATTATTAAATGGGTCGGGTTGAAGATTTGAAACCCAATTACCTGTTCAACCCGATACGAACCCGACACGACAACACGAATTTGCCAGGTCTAGAAGACACCCATTTCCAAGATGAAGACATATTGTGGTTTGTTGGAATGAAAAAACAATCACTCAGAATATCTAATAGTAGTACTAGGATGTAATGACACATTTCTTAAAGACCAACCTTGGATTGAACCGAACAAAACAACAATGTTAGAATATATACTTACCAATATGAAGATGTACTAACGAAAAGTATGGTCTAATTTATAAGACGATAATGAGATCGAAAATTTGGCGACCCAGATTGAATCCAGATTATTCGAGATAAAGCTTGGAACTAGAGAAAAACCAAATTAAAAGGATGATGTAATCGCAAATGAGAGCTTACGCTGATAATGATACATCTAATGCCAAGACAAATTGTGGTTTGGTAGAAGGAAAAAAAGAATTATTGATGATTTTTTTTTTCCTTTTTTTGTCAAACTGTGTCTTCTAGAACATCATCACACTATACGCATCTTTTCCCCAAATGATTCACGGATCTTACCCACTGGGAATCTTCTCTTGTCACCTACAAGTACACTAATATTCTTCCCCCTCCAACTACAAGACAAAATAGGAACAACCAAATTACCAAAACACCCCCAACGCGGCCGATTCAACTCACTCCCTTCACATCCGACTCACCCTCGACGTTGTTCCCATCCCTTTAGCAATCTCCCTGAGCACAAACTTCTGTATCTTCCCGGTGGATGTCTTGGGCAGCTCCTCCTTGAACACCACCGTCTTGGGCACCATGTAGTGAGGCATCTTCTCCCTGCAAAACTCAATTACATCCTTCTCGCTAGGTTTCTCCACCAACCCATCTTTCAAGCTCACAAAGGCACACGGCGTCTCCCCCCAGAACTCGTCCGGTTTAGCCACCACCGCCGCCTCGTTAACCGCCGGGTTAGTGTACAGAACAGACTCCACCTCCACGCTGCTGATGTTCTCCCCGCCGCTGATGATCACGTCCTTGGACCTGTCCTTGATCTCCAAGTACCCGTCTTCGTGCATAACACCCACGTCTCCGGTGTAAAACCAGCCATGATCGTCCATGCATTTCTTGGTGCCTATGGGGTCTTTTAAGTACCCCAACATCACAAACCCACCTCGTAAAACCACCTCCCCGAGAGAAACTCCGTCTCTTTGGACGCTCTTCCTGGTTTTTGGATCCAACACGTCGATTTCTGTAAACCCGGCGACTCGGACTCCCTGTCTCGCCTTCAACCTCGCCCTCTCGCTCGCCGGGAACTTGTCCCACTGCGGCTTCCAGGCGCAGGACACCGTCAGCCCCGCCGTCTCGGTCAGCCCGTACCCGTGGTTGACCACGAAGCCGAGGGACTCCGTGCGGAAGAGCACAGCGGCGGGCGGCGGCGCCCCAGCGGTCAGGATGTGGACGGGGTGGTCCAGCGGCCGGTTGTCCGGGGCGTTGGTGAGCATGGTGAGGACGACCGGCGCGCCGCACAGGTGGGTCACCCGGTGGCGGTTGATGAGCTGGTAGGTTATGGAGGCGTCGAATTTGCGGAGGCAAACGTTAGTCCCGCCCACCGCCGCCATCCCCCACGGGAAGCTCCACCCGTTGGCGTGGAATATGGGTAGGGTCCAGAGGTAAACTGGTTGTTTAGGGAGACTCCAGTCGATTATAGTATCGACGGTGACCAGAAAAATCCCTCTATGGCAATGGACTACTCCTTTAGGAGAAGAAGTAGTGCCCGATGTGTAGTTTAGTACCATTGGGTCCCACTCGCTCCTCGGCCGGACCCACCTGAACCCGGGATCGCCTCTCTCCACCATGTCCTCGTAGGAGCAGAGGAAGTCGCCGCCGGTGATGGTGGAGTTGACGGCGGCGGGTTCGTTCTCGTCGGCGATGAGGATGAGTGCGGGGCGGGGGGTGTTGTGCGGGAAGAGGGAGAGGGCCTCGAGGATGAGCTCGCGGGAGGCGCAGTCGACGAAGATGAGCTTGGCCTCGCTGTGGCGGAGGAGGACGGAGATGGTGCGCGCGTCGAGGCGGATGTTGATGTTGTTGAGGACGGCGCCGGAGAAGGGCACCGCGAACTGGAGCTCGTACATGGCCGGGGTGTTGGGGGCCACCACGGAGACGACATCGCCGCGGCCGATGCCGTAGGAGGAGAGGGAGGAGGCCACCCGGAGGCAGCGGCGGTGGGTCTGGGACCAAGTGAAGGTGGCGTCGTGGTAGACTATGGAGGGGCAGTCGCCGTACACGGTGGCTGTTCTTTCCAAGAAACCCAGTGGAGTTAGTGGACACGAGTTGGCTGGGCTTGGCTTTAGCTCTTCCATTTTCTTTTTTTTTTTCTCTTTTTTATCTTATCTTTCTTCTTTTTGTTTTTGGTAATCCCCCTCTTTTCTGGGTTTCTCCAGTGAATCCCGGAGTCTGTTTGTTCTGATTTGGAGGAACTATATATATATACATATAAATGTGAATTTCCACAACTAGATCCGCGACTCGGATCAAATTCAAATTACTGGAGGCAAAATTCCGGGCAAGATTGGAAAAAAAAATGTGAATTTTGGTAGAAATGAGTGATTAGTGATGATTTTGGATAAAACCAGAAGACTTGAACCAGGATCAGTCAACTAAAGCAAAGAAAATGATGCACATTTTTTTTGGAAATTTCCAGAAAGTGGGGACAGTAAATGATAGGTCTTGTTCGAGTAATGCAATACTACCAAAGTGGATTGACTTGACTTAGGTTAAATCTTACACCTTAGTATTTGTTTTCCTTCTTGTAAAAAAGTAATGGGTGATCTTACTACCCTATTATTATGCTATCCTAAAAGGGGAAGGGGAGATTCTTAGAGATTTGGTAAAACTATGTTAGTAAATTTTTTGATTGATTGGAATATCAAATCAATAATTCTTTTTGCCATATTTATGGGTGAATTTTAATGAACCAATGAACAAATCCCATTTTACTGATTCATAACTGTATAATTATAACAGTATGTTTTTTGATCGATTGAAATATCGGATCAACATTTTTTTCCTCTTATTTATGTGTGAATTTTAGAGATCGATGTTTAATGGTACATAATTAATCATGGCCTATCCCATTTTACTGATTAATAATTGATTAGAGAGATCTTACGTTAGGGTTGGATAAGGATCTCTAAAAAGTCCTATAATTTTAAAGTAATTTTGAATCGAGTTCTATAATTTTTAATGTGATTAGAACTGCTCAGCATTATTATTTTTATACATTGTGGGGTTTTTGGTACAGTTGGTACCCAATTTTCTTATGTTGGGTCAATCATGTACCCACAACTTTTCTCGAGCCATTTATGTACCGGAAGTTTTTGCGAACAAGTCAGTCATGGGTCTCGGGCGGGGCATGTGCTGACGTGGATGCTGCCCTGAATTGGGCTACTGCCCGTTGCTCAAAACGACATCGTATAACCACGATACGACGTCGTTTTGGGTCCATGTGGCAGATGTGTGTTCAGCCCATTGTCCCAACAGTTCCTGCTCGGTTCAAAAGGTTCAACCAAAGAATTAAATGACCCAAAATATGGGTTCAATATATTTTACCCACCCGAACTTTCGGTCAAACTTCACTTACCCCCCTAAAAAAACCAGAATTTCACCCCCTGAATTTTAATTTTTGTTTTTTTTATGAATACAGAATTTTATTATTTGTGGTTGGTTCAACACCTTTGGTTGGACCAATTCCGTTTCAAATCACTGAAGAGAAGGAATTTACCGATGAAGGACACATGGTGATATCTTGACCGTTCAATAATTTTTACTCTTTTTTAAAAAAAACATAATATTTATCAAAAAGAAAAAAATTGACAAATAAAAGAAAAATATCTCACTCACCTCGCTCTTTCTTTTTTCTCTCTTTTTTTTTTTCACGCTCTCTCCTCTCTTCCACTACACCACAAACTCTCTTCCCAATTTTTTTTTTTCCAGACTATCTCCTCTCTTTTCCACCACTAACCACCGTCATCCACCTTCACAAGACGCAATGATGGAGTGAGGCAGGGGGCTTGAACAAAAGGCTCGGCCTCGCATGCGATGAAGCTGGGAGTGGAGGTTGGATGTCGGAGGTTGTGCCGCTTTCTCCTCCCTCTCCTTTCCCATTTCCTCCCCTCTTCCATGCTTCTCTTTGCCTTTTCTTCTTTATGCTTTGAATCGGGTTCTCAAATTTGTGTTTGGATGTTATTGATAAAAAAAAAATTAACCAATTGTTCATTATTGATTTTTATTAAATATGTGCTGGGGTTGCTGTTTTGTGGATGTTGAGGAAGAAGCCCAGCTCCACGATTCCCTGGAATGGTGATGAAGGAATAAATTTTTTAGGATTTGGAGGGTTGATTTAAGAGGAACTGATGGAGGTTTGAAAGGGACCCGAAGAGATAAGAACTGTGGATTGAGATTGGTTTATCATTACCCTTATGATTTAATAAGGGATTGGAAGAAAAAAAAGAAAATTAGAGTTGCAGTAGAGGTGGCGTTTAATGGCCGGCGGCGACGTCCCAATTTCTTTTTTCTGTAACAGCCCGGGTAAAATTTAGGGTTTTTACCGGGACTGTAGAAATTGTTTTACCGTGATTACTGTTGGATTAATCTCGGGTAATTAATTCACAGTAAACGGGAGTCGTTTTTCGAAACCGAGAATTTTCCCGCGCTCGGGAGTATCTTCCTGACTAACCGAGCCTCGGTTTTTAGTTCCGAGACTTGGACGACGTTCAGGAGGATTAATCGGATTTTCCGAGCCCAAGTTGTATTTTTGGACTCGGGACGGAATTTGTCGGAAAGACGGGAGTATCCCTGCGTTTACGGGATCCCGGCACGAGAATCCGGACCCGCCAACGAGCTTGCCCCGAGCCACTCTTCTTCCTCCTCTCTCCTTTCTCTTCCTCTTTCCCGGCTACGCTTTCCCTCTCTCCCGGTTTTTCCCGGCCACGCGGGCCCCGCTCTCTTCTTTCTTTTCTTTCTTTTCCTCCCTTCCTTTCTTTTCTTTTTTCTGTTTTTATTCTCCTTTTCTTTTCCTCCCAGCCGCCGGCCTCCCTCTTATTCCTCCCGTGAATTACCCGGTCCCCACCCTGTCTCTTCCTCCCTGTTTATTTCTTTGTTTTCTTTTCCTTTCTCCTTCTTTAATTCTCCTCCTCCCTCCCCGATTCCTCTGCGCCCATCCCTCTTCTCTTCCTCCTCTCTTTTCCTTTTCTTTCCTTTCCTTCTTCCTTCCTCCACACTTGCCATATTTATGGGTGAATTTTAATGAACCAATGAACAAATCCCATTTTACTGATTCATAACTGTATAATTATAACAGTATGTTTTTTGATCGATTGAAATATCGGATCAACATTTTTTTCCTCTTATTTATGTGTGAATTTTAGAGATCGATGTTTAATGGTACATAATTAATCATGGCCTATCCCATTTTACTGATGAATAATTGATTAGAGAGATCTTACGTTAGGGTTGGATAAGGATCTCTAAAAAGTCCTATAATTTTAAAGTAATTTTGAATCGAGTTCTATAATTTTTAATGTGATTAGAACTGCTCAGCATTATTATTTTTATACATTGTGGGGTTTTTGGTACAGTTGGTACCCAATTTTCTTATGTTGGGTCAATCATGTACCCACAACTTTTCTCGAGCCATTTATGTACCGGAAGTTTTTGCGAACAGGTCAGTCATGGGTCTCGGGCGGGGCATGTGCTGACGTGGATGCTGCCCTGAATTGGGCTACAGCCCGTTGCCCAAAACGACATCGTATAACCACGATACGACGTCGTTTTGGGTCCATGTGGCAGATGTGTGTTCAGCCCATTGTCCCAACAGTTCCTGCTCGGTTCAAAAGGTTCAACCAAAGAATTAAATGACCCAAAATATGGGTTCAATATATTTTATCCACCCGAACTTTCGGTCAAACTTCACTTACCCCCCTAAAAAAACCAGAATTTCACCCCCTGAATTTTAATTTTTGTTTTTTTTATGAATACAGAATTTTATTATTTGTGGTTGGTTCAACACCTTTGGTTGGACCAATTCCGTTTCAAATCACTGAAGAGAAGGAATTTACCGATGAAGGACACATGGTGATATCTTGACCGTTCAATAATTTTTACTCTTTTTTTAAAAAAAACATAATATTTATCAAAAAGAAAAAAATTGACAAATAAAAGAAAAATATCTCACTCACCTCGCTCTTTCTTTTTTCTCTCTTTTTTTTTTCACGCTCTCTCCTCTCTTCCACTACACCACAAACTCTCTTCCCAATTTTTTTTTTCCAGACTGTCTCCTCTCTTTTCCACCACTAACCACCGTCATCCACCTTCACAAGACGCAATGATGGAGTGAGGCAGGGGGCTTGAACAAAAGGCTCGGCCTCGCATGCGATGAAGCTGGGAGTGGAGGTTGGATGTCGGAGGTTGTGCCGCTTTCTCCTCCCTCTCCTTTCCCATTTCCTCCCCTCTTCCATGCTTCTCTTTGCCTTTTCTTCTTTATGCTTTGAATCGGGTTCTCAAATTTGTGTTTGGATGTTATTGATAAAAAAAAAATTTAACCAATTGTTCATTATCGATTTTTATTAAATATGTGCTGGGGTTGCTGTTTTGTGGATGTTGAGGAAGAAGCCCAGCTCCACGATTCCCTGGAATGGTGATGAAGGAATAAATTTTTTAGGATTTGGAGGGTTGATTTAAGAGGAACTGATGGAGGTTTGAAAGGGACCCGAAGAGATAAGAACTGTGGATTGAGATTGGTTTATCATTACCCTTATGATTTAATAAGGGATTGGAAGAAAAAAAAGAAAATTAGAGTTGCAGTAGAGGTGGCGTCTAATGGCCGGCGGCGACGTCCCAATTTCTTTTTTCTGTAACAGCCCGGGTAAAATTTAGGGTTTTTACCGGGACTGTAGAAATTGTTTTACCGTGATTACTGTTGGATTAATCTCGGGTAATTAATTCACAGTAAACGGGAGTCGTTTTTCGAAACCGAGAATTTTCCCGCGCTCGGGAGTATCTTCCTGACTAACCGAGCCTCGGTTTTTAGTTCCGAGACTTGGACGACGTTCAGGAGGATTAATCGGATTTTCCGAGCCCAAGTTGTATTTTTGGACTCGGGACGGAATTTGTCGGAAAGACGAGAGTATCACTGCGTTTACGGGATCCCGGCACGAGAATCCGGACCCGCCAACGAGCTTGCCCCGAGCCACCCTTCTTCCTCCTCTCTCCTTTCTCTTCCTCTTTCCCGGCTACGCTTTCCCTCTCTCCCGGTTTTTCCCGGCCACGCGGGCCCCGCTCTCTTCTTTCTTTTCTTTCTTTTCCTCCCTTCCTTTCTTTTCTTTTTTCTGTTTTTATTCTCCTTTTCTTTTCCTCCCAGCCGCTGGCCTCCCTCTTATTCCTCCCGTGAATTACCCGGCACCCTGTCTCTTCCTCCCTGTTTATTTCTTTGTTTTCTTTTCCTTTCTCCTTCTTTAATTCTCCTCCTCCCTCCCCGATTCCTCTGCGCCCATCCCTCTTCTCTTCCTCCTCTCTTTTCCTTTTCTTTCCTTTCCTTCTTCCTTCCTCCACACTCACGCCGCCGACCACCACCAAGCCAACCGTCGCCTCCCCCTCAA
>JAKUCV010003222.1:265103-280710 GCA_028386065.3 Turnera subulata | reverse complement strand
CTTTCGGACTTGATCTGCACACTCTCATAATTAGACTTATATTGCTCACTGAGTAGGCGACTCACATAATCGCCAACGTTGTTTTTCAGACCCATAGATAGCGTGCAGTCACTTTCTTCTTTTCCCGGAGTACGGACGTGGACATCCCAGCAGGTAGCCGTGCTTGTTCTCCCGGTTGGATCCATAGTGTCGGCATGCAAACTGTTTTGTTTCTCATATTTCTATTCCGTTTATTTCTTCCGCTGCATTGGATTTTTATTGAGATGTCTATTGATTTGGATTATATTATCGGCGGGTTGCCGGAATTTATTGTTGATGATGTATCGGCAGGATGTCGGGTTTGATTTGAGGCTTGCTAAGCCGGAATGTTTTGTTCTTTATAACATCTCGTTTTATTAAGAATTTTGGGTATTGTTGATATTGAATTTTGTGTCCCGGGTTTCAGGGGTATTTTGGTTATTTCCTTTATTTAAGTATTTTATTCGTAAAATCGGGACACGGGTGTTTCATTTTAAATGTAGCAATTTTAAACTTAAATGAAATTTATTAAATTTAAAATAAATATTCAATATTTGTAGAATAATTTTCTAACATAATTTAAGGTAAGTTATGAAAATTTTGAAATTAAATCACTATTCTTTATTAAATTGCTATTGTATGTGAAATATTCTAAACCTTATATGCATATAATCAACATAAATGATACTTATATTTTAATAATTTAACTGAAATAAATTTAATTTGTTTTTTTATTTGTAAAAAAGTATTTTTAAATTAAAATATTTTCTAGACTTACACTTTTTTTAAAAAGATGAAATTTAATGAAATTAAAATAATTTTCTAGCATAATATAAAATATGTTATGAAATTTTTGAAATTATTTCATTAATATTTCTGAAAATGCTAGGATGTGTTAAATATTCTAAACTTGATATCCATCTAATGGAATATTTTTTTTTTTTCCTAGAGCTTTATCCCGACTAATCCGGATTGAACCTGAGTCTTACACCTAGGTTTGGTAGGTGAGTCTCCCAATATAAATTTTTTGCATAAACATTTTCAATGAATATTCTTATTTTTTTAAAAATAAAATAAATTATTTTATAAATATAGAAATTTTATTGTTTAATGAAAATTATTAAAATTAAAAATGTTAAATACTAATGAGATAACTTACTACAAAGATAAGGTATATGATGAAAATTTTGAAATTATATTTTTTTTCTTTAGTGTCATATAAAGTGTTCTATGTTTTTAGAAGAATTTTTTTAAAAGGCTCATAAATTACAACTATAAGTTCGTGATGACTTCCCAATAAAATTGGATGTGAGCCCCTTACGTCTTTTTCTTAATGTTAAAATGAATTATCTACATTTTAAAATTATGAGTCATATAAAGTGTTCTATGTTTTTAATTTTTTTTTTTAAAAAAAGGCTCACTAATTGCAACTATAAGTTCGTGATGACTTCCCAAGAAAACTGAATATGAGTCCCTTTTGTATTTTTATTAATATTAAAATGAATCATCTATATTTTAAAATTATATTTTTCACTAAATTTTGGAGAAGAAAGCGTAGCATTTTCATTACAATTAGGTATCCATTTGAAAAATAAATATTAAATACATATAAAGTACCATTGCACGTGATATATGCTATACTATTATATTTTCCACTAAATATTTTTTTCTTAGTATCATATTTTATTTGTTGAAAATAAAATTTATTTAAATGAAGGGTTAATGTATTTTCTTATGCCTAATTAGCTGGTCGATTCATAGTATAAAATATTATTAAGTGAAGACTGATAGGTTAACCTGTTAATAGGCAAAGTCTCCGTAAATACAAGGCCTCATGTCCTCCTCCCAAAATATGTGTTTGCTAGCTAATAGGTCGACAATTCCAGGTTGTCTTCAAAAAAATTGTTTTAAAAGATTGTGCTTGCTAGTTAGTAGGTACTTAAACATATCTACTAATAATCATTCAACCAATGATAGGTCGACCTGTGAATTTGGCAGGTCGACCTCTACACAATAAAAAAATTGTATTTACTAACTAATAGGTTGACTTGTTAATTTAAACGTATTGACCTATTAATAATTATTTAGTTGGTAGGTCGAACTGTGATATTAATGGGTTGACCAATTAATAACTATTAGGCCAACCTCCTAGAATGAATGGATCTACCCCAACTCTTTGAAATGGAAATAAAAATATTCTTAACTAAGGAAAGTATTTATTATTCTTTGAATTCTTCAAATTAATATTACACAAATTTTAATTAATAAAAAATAATTATGGTGAGTACCATACTCATAGAGCACCATAGAAGGACCCTGCATTCACGTATATCTTCAGTGAAAAGCTGTTCCTTTATTGGGTTCTTCTACCTCATTTGTCAATGAAACCTAGGCTTGTAGGCTGAAAAAATTAATGAAACCTGAAGGGGAGTTTCCATACATAAAAACAAATTAATTCAAAACCAACATTGGGTGAATTATATTATATATAAGAACGGTATTTAACTGATAGATAGCTGTAGGCGCAGCATAATCTGCTATTAATATTAAGCTTCTCTATAAGGAAAAAAAATCTATGTGATGGATTTTTTTAGAATTAATGTTTTTTTCTGGTATCCAGGGAATCCATGGTATATTCCACAGCACACAATTTTTGTTTGCTAAATTCGTCATACCAGCTAAGCTATTTTTGGTGAGATTTGTCTGTAACCAATTCCCTTTTTTGTTTCAAGTGCAAACATTATTTGAAATTGAGGATGGGAGTTTCAGGTGTCACTAGAGAGTTGCCAAAGTAGGCTGAAAGCCTCCCATCCCCGTCGTATGATGATCACCAACCCCCGAGTCGTTGGTAATCAGGCTACCCCCTATAATTGGATTTTATTTTTGCTTGGAAGTTTGCACAATTTAAGTTGTCGTTCGAGTGAAAATATACAAAAGGTAGTAAGTACCACTTATTTTCTTTTTATTTTTTGTTATAGTGAGAGATATATTAACAATACTCGCACTGATGGGAGCACATTTTTGTCTTCTTCAACCCCTATGATCTTTCGGGTGTACTTTCCCTCATTATCGGGCTTCTTGATTCCTTATTTGTAATGACTCTAATTTTTTTTTGGTTGCAAGAGGTGGCACAGGGCCTTATATTAGAACTTAAGTAATGGAAACAGAGCGTAATCGCTCAACAGAAGCAACATCATCAGCTAAAAGTTCTAAGCATACAATAGGAGGAGAGTCTAAACAATGAATCCCCAAGGAAAGCGAGAAACCCAAGGTAGCTAAAGTGTCAGCTACCAGATTTGCTTCACGGTAAATGTGGGAGAGTGACACATCCCAATCCTTAGACAGCCAGCACCGGACCGAGTTCACAAAGGCAGAGACAGCAGGAGGTGCAGTATTGTTCCCAAGAATCATATCCACAACAACCTTTGAATCGGTTTCAACCTGGAGTTTGCGGCAGCCTAGTGTCCACGCTATGGAGAGGCCATCAATCAATCCCCACAGCTCAGCCATCATGGGTGTCCCGATGCCAATTTTATGAGAAAACCCAGTAATCCACGAGCCATTGGAATCCCGTAAAACACCACCACTCGTGATTAGAGCAGACCCATGCTTCATGGCGTCATCCACATTCAGTTTCCACAAACCGACCCCTGGGGCATTCCAACTACTGAGCCTGGCCACACGACCAGTAGTGGAACCAGAGAGCACCCAAAGACGGGCGAAACTGTCCGAATACTCATCCACCTGCTGCAGGATGAACAGGTGCACAGTAGTGCATAAGCCATCCTCATCCCTGAAAACCAAGGCGTTCCGCCATTTCCAAAACCACCAGGCTGTTGTAGCAAACACCACTGGCCAAGCACGCCCGTAAATATTATGTCTTTGACCATCCAGGTTCCACTGTAACCAAGGCTGAAGCGCACAGCTAAAAAAGACTTGATGAAAAGACGACGGAATGAGAAGCCGCCAGATCATCGAAACCCGAGGGCAATCTCGCAATGCATGTAACACCGATTCCTCCCGACTAACACATCGTGGGCACAGACTGCAAGTAGCAATATGACGGCGTACTCGTTGGCTGTTAGTCATGATGCCTTCCTTAGCCACCGTCCAGAGAAAAGTACAAAGACGAAAAGGTATCTTAATTCGCCACAGATTTTACCAGAAACTAGTCGGGGACTCAGTAGAACTCAGTGAGCGGTAAGCACTTCCCGCCGTACAGGCACCAGAGGGGTCATATGTCCAGGCATGTGAGTCGCCCCACAGGCAGAGAAGTGCGGTAAAATCCCGGCAATTCTGAGGTTAATAGCCTCAGGAAGAAAAGGAGAAAAAAACTCCCACGCCCATTGTCCCTGTGTAGAAACAAATGAAGCAACTGGGAGCTCCAGCCATGATGTTGGAGGCTGAGAAACAACGAGGGAAATTAACGGTGGTAGCCCAAAAAGCCATGCATCCCTCCAGAACCGGACCGATGTACCATCTCCCAAGATCCACATGTTCCCTTTGAGGACCATATCCCAAACATTAGTAATGCCTCTCCAAATATGTGACGTTCGAGCTCGCTTAGATACCACCGGAATAAGACCCCACCAACCCCATACTTAGCTCGAAGTAATCGAACCCACAAAACCTGTAGCTTGGAAATAAGCGACCAAGCAAGTTTCATAAGCAACGCGTCATTATGACATTTCATTGGGCGCAAACCAAGCCCACCAGCCTTCTTACTCGCACATACATCATCCCACTTCACGAGAGACATCTTGCGGCTGCCATCCGTAGAACCCCAATGGAATGCTCTCGTTTTCTTATCCAAGTGAGAACTCACATAAACTGGGACCTGCATGGTTTGCATGACATAGGTAGGTAAGGCCTGTAATAGCTAAAGTGAAGCGACCCGCGAAGGAAAGAGAATTAACCTTCCAACCAACAAGCTTATTATCCAAAGCCTCCTCCATGAACCGGAAATGAGAACACCCCACCCGTCCATGTATAAGGTTTACACCCAAATACCGACCAAGGTCTGTGGTCATAGTGAACCCAAAAGAGTTGCTAATGCTAGCTTGGGCATCAATGGGAACTCCTTTGGAGTAGAAAATTCTAGACTTATCAGCATTAACTTTCTGGCCAGAGGCCGAGCAAAAGCTATTCAATACAAACTTAATATGGTCAACTTGCACGGGGCATGCTTCAGCAAACAATAACAGATCATCAGCAAATTAGACATGCGACAAATATGGAGTCGAAGCCCTAAACATCAGAGGCTTCCAGTGACCTGATCCCACAGAGTTCTCATTGAGATGGGCTAAACGTTCCATACAGAGAAAAAAAATATAAGGAGAAAGAGGATGTCCTTGCCGGATGCCATGGGACGGCCGAAACGAATCAGTAACCATACCATTCTATTAGACTTGCATAGATGACGAGTGCAAGCAATACATAATAACTTCCACCAAATCCATAGGAAGACCAGCCTCCCTGAGAGTATCCTGAATAAAAGACCATCGAATCCTGTCATAAGTTTTCTCCAAATCAATCTTGAGAGCCATAAACCCCAAATCACCTTGCTTGACTCCCATGGTGTGGATCGTCTCCTGGACTAGGACAATGTTATCTGTAATCTGGCGACCCGGGACAAAACTAGCCTGATTGGGACCAACAATAGAATCCATGAGAGGTCTAAGCCTATTAGCAATAAGCTTAGTGATAACCTTATAAGCTACATTGCAAAGGCTGATAGGTCTAAATTGCTTGATTGTCTCAGGATGCGATACCTTAGGAATGAGGACCAACAATGTTTTGTTGAGCTCCTCATCAAAAGTTTTCAGAGCAAAGGCATCTTTAACAAACCGGCAAACCAAAGGGCCAACAACATCCCACTGCTTTTGGTAGAAGGCAGCCTGGTAACCATCCAGTCCTGGAGCTTTCCATGCACCCATCTGAAACATGGTGGCCTTAACTTCATCATCGGTTACTGGCCTACACATCTCATTGTAAGCCTCCGTCGGAATTGGTGGAAAGCAACCCCGTAGGAGCCATTGCCCATCAATGGTGCCCTCTTCCGTATAGAGTGTTCTGCAAAAATTAACAGCTGCCCCCTGTAACTGTGCCTGATCCGAGCACCAAGTACCATCATCCATCTTCAAAGCTTGAATTTTATTACGACGCCTACGGATAATCGTAGTGGTATGGAAATACTTGGTGTTACGATCACTGGAATGAATCCATTCAGTTCTAGACTTCTGGAACCACATGAATTCTTCTTGAGCTAACACAGACTCATACTCACGTCTCAGGCTCCACTGTAATCTCCGTAGCCTATGGCAGTCCCCTGCATCTCTCGCTTTTTCAATGCCAAGGAGTCGTGCAATTAACCGCCGTTTACGCTTACAGATATGTCCAAACACATTTTCATTCCATTCTTGGAGAACATGGAATAAGGATTTGGTGGCCACCTTAAGAGCGACATCTTGCTGCCAATTCTCCTGGATGACCTGCGGAAAATTCTGGTGCAACATCCAAGCACCCTGAAATCTGAACAACCGGGTTTGTCGCGGGCCCCGAACCTGAGGAAAGAGCTGAATCAAAAGAGGTGAATGGTCGGACTTTGTGCGGGGAATGTGTGTATCAGAAGCTTCCTCAAACATATGTCTCCAATCAGCATTAGCAACCGCCTGGTCCAACCACTCCCTAACACCTCATCGTTCCCACGTGAAGCAGGAACCAATAAACCCCAGGTCAATGAGTCCACATACATTCATGCAATCTAGAAAAGCACGGGCCGCCAAGGCCACCACAGGACCACCACCGGCCTTCTCTGAATCATTTAGCAAAGAGTTAAAGTCCCAAGCAATTACAAGCCAAGGGACGTCAAGTCACAAGCAAACTCCAGCAAACCCTGCCAAAGAGCCACAGGTGTAGCAGCCGCAGGGCTCCCATACACCGGCGTGAATGACCAAGCAGGACTACCGGGCATAGAAACAACAGTATGAATAAACTGACGATGGAGCTTCGTAACCCGTATAAGGTCAGGAGCACCATTCCATAGAATCCAAATCCCACCAGAGAACCCAACAACTTCACTCCGCACATGCCACTCAAACCGAAGCTTGCGGGCAGAACGCTCAGCTTCTTCACCACTAATCCAAGTTTCTAGGAGAACTAAAACTTGGGGACGATATTGTGTAACCAGCTCCCTCACAGCTCGATGAAACTCACTACTCCTGGGACCCTGACAATTCCAAACAATGATAGAAAACTGATCCATAAATAAAATGGAGGGATTGGAAACACAAACCAATAGAATGCGTCAGGCAAGGTCAGCAGTGGGGGATGACTCCTCCAGCATGTGACTAGACTCAACTTCGACTCCTTGCATAGAATCTGGCATAGGATGATCTTCCTCCAACAGAGCGTTATTGGCCTTATCCACTAACGGTGGGGTAGTCCCAGAGAATACAAACGACTCCCCCAACAAATGGTCTTTGTGCTTATGACTCGTAGCATTAGTATCAAAACTACGGTTAAAGGACCTGACGGATGGGTCGGAGGCCCGAGAGCAGCCTTCCCCGAATGGACCCCCTGAGGAACCAAGTGTGTACATAGTGGATCTTTCGACTTGACTGAAGGTAACAAAGGGGTATCTGCCGCAGACGCCCCTGACGCAGCCATCTCTAAAGCTTTCTTAAGGATAACAGGCCAATCAGACTCACTGGAGCTAGGATTACCTGAGGAAGCCCCACCAGCACCCGGATGACTACCAGATGCCTCCACTTTCTTACCTGTCTGCTTTCGGCTTGTGCTACCATGCTTAATTGTGCTGGAACCAGAACTCTTTCGAGCACGCTTAGGTGCAGCCACAATGGTTTCTGGTAGCGGCATACCTAAAGCCCCATTTAGCCCTTGAAGACCCACCTGATCAATGTTCTCTGATTCCCCAATAGAGGCTAGGATGTCAAACCGCAAACCGCCGACAGACCCAGAATCAACCTTGGGTCCACCAGGTTGAAACTTGTTTTGCTTGGGTGGGCATCGGGGTCGTTGAGGGGCTTGCATCCACGGACCAAACCTGCCTTCACTATGATTATACCCAGTCTACTCATTGGCTCCCGATTGACGATCAATATTAGTCTCCATAGGCGCACCCCCATAAGCCTGAGCCTCCTGAGCCACGGTCACCGGTTCCTGTGTTCCCGAAACGCGAGGTGGACAAGACAAAATAGTATGCATAGCACGTCCACAATGAAAGCATAGGTGCGGTAAACCCTCATACACCACATCATACCATTCTCCATCCACCGTAAGCATCGAACACGGGGGCTTAGCAAGGTCAATGTTACATGCAATACGGGCGAATTTCCCCCTATCAGTGCTCTGGGTGCTGTAGTAAAATCCGCACGATGGTCCCAATCTCATTCCCAATAGTCTACAGAAGGCTGTTATGATAAAGCCAGCATTGGAGCTCTGGGATTTGTATCCAAGCAACCACTGAACCAATCGAATGCATCGAGGGTTTAAAAGTAGGATGCCACGTCTCAATAGTCAAGTAAAGACCAAAGATCATCCAAGGGCCATCAGTGAGAGCATGGAGGTAATCAGCTTGATTGGCAAACTTCACAAAATAGCAATTATTTTCCAGGTCAATTACCTTGACCGGGGATGTTAGCTGCCAAATCGTCTTGAGACGATTGCAAAGTACAGTGTAACCAATACGACGACCCCACAACTTCACTATCAACGTACTCTCCTATCGTTTATGGAGTTCTGAACGAAATCGCTCCGATATGGTGATCATTGGCCCCTTATCACACCGGGTCACGGCCATATCCCCCTCCTCTGTCACGAAGGAAGTGTCAATACGAGGTGCATCCGCGTCCTTGAAAGCAACAGGGGCAAACAACTTGTCGCGATACGACATCTGAACCAGGGGATTAGTGGCCTCCGCCGAGGTCTCCATAGGATTGTGTGGAAACCGGTTATCATATTTCTCCTTACGTGAAGCGGTATCAGAATCCGGAGGTACAGGCGGTGGGGCCGTAGCAGGTAGCCCTGACGCCGGCAGCAGCGTTGTCATGCGACCTAGGTAGGACTTGGAGAGCACGAAAGTTTCGGAGTTTTTTTTTTTTTAACAGTTAATTTCAACCGGTTTGTTTGACTATTCATTTTGTAATGACTCTAATTTAATCGCCCTCACCCTTTATGTTCTTGATTATGTATTCCAAAAGTTGTTCATATGTATTCCAAAAGTCGGCCCATTGATGATATTAGTTCCCAATCACATGAATTCCTCGGCACCTTGCTTTTCTTTTATCTTGACGGAGACTAGCCTTAGTCCATGCGAATGACACATAAAAAAACACAAATATTCCTTCGGCTTTCTCACCTAAACTTTCGGGTCGCCATACAGATTTTATTCTGTTGGAAAATAGTGAGTCCACCCATAAGGGGTGCTCACTTAAGCCCAACTGGGCCCAACTAATACATTATATAAGCCACCACAAGGGGAGGCTGATATACCGAGTATTATAATACACATGTGTTGTGTACATACACAGATAACCTGCATACTGCATTCTAGGGTTTAGACCGTGGAAACTAGGAGGCCGATCCGACACGCTGTGACGGTCTCCACCGACCAGTGATTCAAGCCGTGGCTCCCGATCCTGATAACGCTTCCGCTTCACTCTTACAGATAAGTCCCCTTATCTATTATATGTATATGCATGATGAATTCCTTCATTGGTAGCGGAGCCTTAGGCTTGTTTTCTGGTCGATTTTATGTAAATCTAAAATCATGGTCTAAAGAATTGGGTATCTCGATTTATCGGTAATTGATTTGCTCAAATCCAATTCTCTGTTTGATTTACTGTATGCTTTCCGTTGAAATAATGTACTGTAAATCATGTGTGGCAGATTGCAATTACTATTATAATCATTGCATAATTAATTTATGTAATTAATTATTACCACGTTTTGGTTCATCGTTGAACAAATTCGTTTTGTTCCATTGTATTGGTGAAATACTGGATTTTTTTTGGAACCAATGACGACAAAGCTCAAACTCACGACCACTGTCCACGGTTGCTCACGGCAACCAAACCCGTCTCACTGAGGAGACAAAGGTGCGCTGCATAAGGCGGATGGCAAAGAGACCCGCACACGCCCCGCTGTTTTTTTTTGCTGCATACGGCGGCGGACAGAACACGGGCCGCTGCACACGGCGACGGATCCAACAAGCGAGGCAAGCACCGCAGCAGCGTCACTCACGGTGGACACGCGACGGCGGCGCGATTGCCCGCACAGGCGGTGGCGTGGAGGCTCGACGAGTGGGTCGTCGGTTGTGGCTTCATGGGTGGCGACTGGCGAGCAGCGCGGCCGGGGCGAGGCGGTGTTCGTCGTCGTCAAGCCGCTCTGAGCTTCTGCGTCCTCGTCGGTAGTCGCGGCTGGCAGGGGTAGGCGGCATGGGCAGTGGCGCGCGATCTGTTCGCGTGTCCGGCGACGCCCGCGGCTGCGGCGGCAGTTCTCGTTGCCACTACGCCCTCCGGTCACGGTGGCCTCGTCCACTGCCGGCGGCGGATGTAAGCTCCAGTGGGAGTTTTAGGCATCGGCGGCTCTCTGCATGTTGTTGGGAGAAGATGATGCCTAGGGCATCTTCTCAAATCGAACGGCTAAGATTCATCTAATCGTGTGGCTATGGATATTTCAAAAAAAAAAAAGAGTGTCGACAAGCCGAATAAGTCGGCTGACCGAGCCGTTTTCGTTTCGATGAGCCGAGCCGAGCCATTTGTTGAGCCAATATGCCATGTGGGCTGTGTGTATATGGGCTTGTAGCCTATATTAACTGGGTTGGACAAAGTGATATGGGCTCTGGTTTTTTTTTTTTGGGCCTCTGGAGTCATATGGATTTTTTATGGACAAAAGATCTTGTTAATTTTTATTTTGTATGGCCTATATTAAATATATGGTTTAATTAAAATTAATTTAGGCATATGGTCTAGATTAATTTTTTTTTTTTATGTGGCCTATAAAAAAAAAATAATAAAATTGACTTATTTTAGACAAACGGTCTAAAATTATTCTCTTTTTATCAACATATGGTTGAATAAAATAATATGGACTTATTTTAGACATATGGTCTAAATTATTATTTTTATTTTTTTTATTGGGTTTTGAAACCTAGTAAAAACGACTAAAGTCTATTGTTTTTTTTAGAAAGAGACGGTCCTTTTAGACATATGGTCTAAATTAAATTTCTTCTATTGACACATGGTCAAAGGAAATATAATAATGATGTTTTTTTTGGACATATGGTCTAAAAATTAATTTTATTTTGGGTTTATGACCTGAATAAAATTAAATTGTCTATCTTAGACATACGGTCTAGGTAAGTTTTATTTTATGGGGTTATGGCCTAAATAAAATAAAATTAATCGAGACAAAAGTCTAGTACTATTATATTTTTAGAAGAGATGGTCAATAAAAATAAATTTTTAGACACATGGTCTAATTAAATTTTACTTTTATATCTCATGATCTTAGTAAAATTTGTCTATGTTAGACATATGGTCTAATTAAATTTTATTCTATGGCATACGGCTTAGAATAAAATTATGAAGGGTTCCAATATTTTTCTTAATAGATCCACTTAAAGAAATTAGTCATAGGACTAATTCTCTTCACATAAATTTTGTATTTATGTTTTATCACCAATAAAATATAATCCAAATATTTCTAGACCATTTTCTTTGTGTATTTGGCACGATAAATATTTACCCAACGGTTCAAGCATGAGTAATACACGATTACCTGCTTTAATGTTAATTGGTTTAACATTATGAATTAGTTGCTAATTAGTTTAGCATCTCATGTTAATTAGTTTAACATTGTTGGGTTGTTCTTGATAAATATGTTGTCTGGAGCATGATTAATGCTTAGCTGTATTATTGGTTAAATTAATTTTCATTATGCATTAAACTTTAGGACGATGACTGGGAACATAGTGAACTTTCGACTCCGGGTTATGCATGTGATTATTAACTTAGTCAATTGAAGCTTAGCATTATACATGTATGTGTGTTGAACATTATACCTTATATTTGATCCTTGTATATTTTATTTGTTAAATATAATCACTGCTTCATGAGTTATTGTCGCATAGCTCAACAAAAGGTTGATGCTTAATGACAGTAATTATAAAATCTGGAATTTAGTATTCCAATATGTGCTGGTAGAGCAAAAGTGCTCTTGTGATCATCAACGTAGTCATGAAAGTTGAAGACAGATCAGTACGACAAACCATACAATGCAAAGTACTGTTGTAACAAAAGTGTTGCAATGATGACCAAATGGGTCATTTTCCAATGATGAAATTGGATAGTACGATGTGGTACTTTACTTTGCATGAGCTAGCAAATTTTGTGTTTGTGGCTGTTTATTTTGTGTGTAACTGAATATAATTCTTAGTGAATTATAGACTCAGTAGCCACACATTATATTGTATGGAGATGTGATACTTGATCAACGTTAAGTCTCACATGGAGATTAAACGTTTTGACATGTAAGTGGCAACAATAAGGTGTTGCTTAAATACTCACATCATACAAGTTAGTCTTGTGTAACATATGAGATGTGATCTTATATGCTAGATGTCTTTTCTGACATGTCTTGGTTTTAGTAACCATACATGCTTTTATGATAGATTATAAAATTGATTCTGGTTCAATTTTATATGGCTTTAGTCTTATTACCGAATAATGCTAGATTTGGTCATACGGACCAATAGAGAATGTCAAGGTTAGCAAATAATGTTTGCTTCCTAGCATTATACAAGTAGAATTGTCTGCTTGTGAGTGTTATCTAGCTGATTATTGACCATCTGGTAAAGTGATTGAAGCCAACTCTTCATTGTTATTTGTCCACCTGGACATCTGCGGGTCCATTCACGTTTGGACTAGGCAAAAGCATGTAATTCATCATTTTATTCATTATGCCCAATTATATCTGTTTAATTTTCTATTTTTGAGGCATTAAGTTGTTTCTAAAGCTATATGAGCTTAATAGAAAATTATCTAGATATGAAGATACAAGATCTTCACGTTAATTGTGATCGTTTTGTCGATCCAATCAGTTGGGCATGTGATGAAAGGATATAGTGCATTGGTTGACTATTCCTAACAATCTATGACAAAATGTGTTATAGAGTGACATGATGGAATGCTTCTGTAACGGTTAAGTAAACGAGGGCGCAAACCTTATTGCCACATGGGTAATATTTAATTGGTTGCTGCCTATATACTTAACAGTATGCCTACATTGTCAGTTACAACTACTTTACATATGTTGTTGAGTAGAATGCTTCCCACCAAGTGTTTTAGTAACCTTGGAAGTTATGCTACTTATAAACATTATTCCTCTCTAGCTGGCAAGATGTGCCTTCAGAGGAAGACAAGTGTCTTATGAGATACTTACTAACCTCTAAGGTTATATGTTTATAAGTCAACAGAACAGTGGGAGTGTAACTGAGATTAAACCAACAGATGTTACATTCTTAGTGATTGAGTTTCCTAAGAAGGGTGAGGTAGGTTAAGGCCTATCTTTATTTGAGGAAGAGGATTAAGACGTGCAAGGATTACTTTATTCGAGTGGGAGGATTTTTACAGATGATGAATTAGTTTCTCATCAATAAACTTCCTCATCATCAAGTCCGAATAAAAGTAATCTTGTTGTTCCAAGTGGGAGCGATAAAGATAGATCTTGTTCTAAGTGGGAGCGAGATTAGCGTTTTAATCCTAGTGGGAGCCATGTTGATCCAAATGGGAACAACATAACTGAATCACAATTAAGTGTGATTCTCATAAAAGATTGTCATTGATGATTTGACATCAAAGATAGTGGGTCTTTTATGATATTCCTACATGATGAGCCTAGAAGAGGCTGCCTCAAAATCCTTCTATAGAAAAATGGACAAAGGCACTTGAAGAACAGATGGAGTCAATGAGAGTCAATAAAGTTTAAGGACTGGTTGATCTCATTGAAGGACACAATGCCATTGGGAACAAATGTGTTCTCAAAAGCAAGCTTAAGGCTAGTGGCATAGTTGAAAAATTTAAGACTCAACTAATAGGTAAAAGGTACACTACAGGAAGAGATAGATTACAAGAGTCAATCTCGTTTTCTGTGAGTTTTACCTATGTATGGATGTTTCTAGCTATTATTTCAAACTTAAACCTTGGATTACGTCAGACGGATGTAATAATGCCTTTCTCAATGGAGATAGAATGAAACAGATTGTGTTTCATTGAAGAGGACCACAAACACATAGTTTGTAGACTTTGAAGTCTATATTGGTCTTCTAATCCTCAAGGCATGTACCAAGTAAGTTTGCAATTTACATATAGTATGTATATGACATACTTATAGCTAGAAATGATATGGAGTTTAATCAACAAGGTAAAGAACCTAGTTGTCATCTCAATCGAGATAGATGATATGGATAAAGGTTTGCATATAATCTTGAAATTAAGATTTCAAGATATTGTTTCAAGAAATTATTGTATTTCTCGTAAGAGAATTACACTAATAAAGGTTTGGAATAATACAATATGCATCAAAGTAACCATATCTAAACTCCTATTAGTGAATGCCATACTTTGAGAAATCGTCTGTCTTGAGACTCCTGATGAGAGTATGAATAAGCCAAGTTCCATAACGGAGCGCAGTCGGAAGTTTGTTGTACACTGTGGTGTATGATAGACTAGATATTGGTTAAGCAAATGGCTTAACAGATAGATGTCAATCCGACCTAGGCATAGCACATTACAAGCAGTTAAAAAGGATCATGGGATGTCTAAAGAAGTCTGCTGACTACATCTTTGTCATCAAGTAAGGAAAAGTCCTTGTTGGTTGAATACACAAGACTTGATCATGGAAAAGATCTAGATGGTAGAAAAGTCTACATCTAGATATATGCTCTTACTAAATGATGGCGCCATATCATAGAGTAGTAAGAAATGATCATGTGTATTCTTGACAGTGATTGAGGCTAAACATGTGGCTCTCGCTTCAGCAGTGTAAAAGTTATTTGGTTGAATAAATTCTTAGATTTGTGAGATGGATAATGCATAGAACACTGATCTAGTGTTAATCGACTATGACAGTGAAGCTGCAATTTCCATTGCCAAGAATGGTTAGTTTCACCAAATAAGTAGACATCAGATACAACCATGCAAAAGGCATTGTTGTATGCGAGGTTGTGAAGTGAAGTATTTGTCTATAAGAGACAAGTGATTAGATGCACTGTTTAAGCCATTACCTTGGGATGTGTTTGTGGAACACATTAGGTATTAAAATTATGTAGGCTTAAGTACTTCACTTTATGCTTAATATTTTCCCAAAGTTCACAACCTGTGTTTAATGTTCTTGCTATCAAATAAGTTGATTTGCATACATACATATGGATGAATGTTATGTACATTCTTCATTTATTTGTTTAAGAGTATGTCGAGTAGACACGAGGTTAGCCCTCTCACACGGGTAACCGCCTCCTTATCTTAGTGATAAGTGGAGATGAGACAGATTTTAAGCAAAATTATCA